>JAPYZC010008442.1:0-21058 GCA_030522665.1 Ichneumoninae sp. A BG-2022a
AGAAAAGCCTGATGCATCGATGGGGCGAATTCGGGCATCCAAAAATTATTGGAAAATGACGTTTTGCCCCATGCCCCGTTTTGCCCCGCTCTACCCTACTGGCAGAACTGAATTGCTGAAGTTCCGAGTACCGAGCACTGACTCTGTACTTGATACTTCAGCACGTACTTCAAGTACTCAGTGTTTTTGCCCAGCTCTGATATACACACGGGCCTCGGAATAGTCTCTTTATTCCCGTCGATAGACCTCTGTCTCGTGATTCGCCAAACTTTCTAGACGAAGCGGAAATATCGAGACGGCTGCAGTAGCGGGTCTCTGGCGGAAGATCGAGGAAGATGGAAACGTTGAAATAACGAAGTGTTGCTCATACCGGGGAAAACGGCGGGGCGCAATGGCGAAGGGATCGAGGATACCCTCGAAATATTCTGGCGGACCGACTCTTTTCTGCTCCTCGGGGCGGTGGAGAAAGGCTCGTCGCTGATAGCCGTGACTGCTGAGAGTAAGCACCGCGCTACTTGAGATTTCAGACTCGTAGGATACGGCTTCGGGCGGATGTACCTTTTCTCTGCCTCGTTCGCGTTTTTTAACGCCAAATCTTTCGCTCCCCCCGCTATCGCCCAACCCCACCCGATTTTTCTCCGCGGCCCCATCCGCGTCCCGCTCCTGCTGCGAATGCTCTCGTCTCGTCGACGTTTTGGGAAAGAACACTTTTTTTTTTTTCGTTACCTCATACCGTCGCATCGACGAGAGGCCGCAAAGTTCGACGAGACTTTGAGACTCGGGAGAATACTTAGCCGCTGTCGTTGAAAAATGGTATAGATAAACTCCGTTGGTGCACTCTCGGTGGGGCTTCCAAAGGATCGCAATCTGGCCCGAGGCGTACGCGCTTTCCTATCTCGATTCCAGAAGCACCGGAGAAAGAAATACAGAGGGCGAAGGAGAGGGAGCGAGAGAGGGCCGTCGGATAAAAGCCGTAATTAATTACGCAATTACCCAGGCCCTCTTTAAAGATAAAAACCGTATTTTTCGCTTCGATGCGGATTGCGCGAGAAGAGATGGAACGAGAGAGGGAGAGAGAGAGGAAGAGAGAGACGGATAAAGAGCAAAAGTGCACCCGGTTTTCTCGCTGCCTCCCCAAGTGGGGAACCCCTCCGGGCGCGCTACCTCTTCGCTATCTACCGCACAAGCCCTCCACTCGCGCGCGCTTCGCTTTTTCCGCTCGTTTTGTTGCACGCCCAAGTTTCATTTCATTTTTTGTTTTTTGTTTTTTTTTTAAATCCCTCGCTCCTCTGCTCCGAGATTTTTCCCATCCGCGGGGGAACGACAGCCTGATTTAGAGCTAATTTTCGACGAGCTCTCTTCCTGTTTTCCTTCCCGTACACTCCCTCGGCTTTGCACTCCGAATTACCGACACCCTATTAGGGAGAAGAAGCCGCTAGCGTGTTGGCGGATTTTAATCATTAATCAGATGAAATGACATGTACTACATGTTATCCTCCATGATGGGAACTTCTGTCGCGCTCGATACGACTTTTTTCCATCATTTTTTTAAACCCTTATTATCCAAATAATTCCCAGATTATCCTCTTTATCGTGTTTTTCTCCCTTTCGAAAACGGCAACGTTTTCGAAATGGTTCGAAATTACGGGTTTGGAACTAAGCTGATTATCGTATCTGGTTTATATTTCACTGTTTGAAAATACCTAAAATCGTATAACAATCATATAATTCTTATATATATTTGGTATAAGTTGTTTGTTTTTTTATACCAATTTCGGAGAATCGAGGAAATACTCCAAGGGGAAACCCTTCCAGGTGCTGATTATTTTAAGATCTTCTTATTCTAAGTCGTTCTAAAATCGTCTTCTCCGATTTTCGGTCGAAAAATTGAAATTTTCAAACCAGAAGTCATGTTTGTTCAATATAATATAACGTCAATATAACGTCACTTCCATTCGAAAAATAACATTTTGAACTCCCCCTTCCAAGCGCGAATAATCATTCGCCTATTTTACTATTCTGTGCGGCTCGGTGAGTTTAACAAGCAGTTAAATTCACAACCCGGAATTCCATAGCCCATAGTGAGCCACAATAACCGACTACTAGAACAATGAATTATACAGTCTTATTTGCATATATTATGCAGAATTATACGGAATTTTACAATACTAACAAAATTAATAATTATCCTCCCAGCTTGATAATATTTTATACGAAAATTCGGGTCTAAACAATTTTTTTTTTTTTTTTTTTTGCTCAGAACGATTTACAAAGCGTTCTTCTCGATCGCGCTAGTTTCGCCACTACCGTACAAAGCAGTACTACAGAAAAGGTTCGAGGTCATCTCCCGAGAGATAACGGGCGAATGCGCGATCAGTCGTCGGAATTCCCCTATCGGGGCGATCGCATCATCATCGTTGAGAAACGATTGGGAGCTCGTTAATTCTCATAGGCATCGGAATAAGAGATGCTGAGAGCTGAGGAAGGAAGCTCGATACTTCGAGATCCGCCCGGGCACGTTCCGGGTTTCCCGTGATTACACCCTAATTCGTACGAGAGCACACACACCTTCGATATCGGGGCTCGTCGAGTGCGCGCTGGATATCTTGGCTTTGCCGATCCTCGGCACGTAATTCCGACGCAACGAATAGTCCTTTTGATGTGTATGCGCGTGTCTGCTCGTGAAAGTATACGTGTGGCTGCGGGGGAACGAATCGTCCGCCGTCCGGCAGAATCGAGACGTGGGAAGAGCCCTTGGGACTTCCAGAAGCTCTTACCGCTCTCCTTCCATCCGTGTCCCTCTGGATTCCCGCTCGAGAGCCCGGTCCTGATTTTCACCCTATTCTCCGAAGTTTTATTTCATTTTTTTTTTCTCTCTCGTACCTCGCCTTCGTTTCCGTTTCCGTTCGCGTCTAATCACCGATCGGCTAGAAAAGATATGCGACGCTGGTCTTTGGATTGCGGATAAAAAAATGTGTGATTCATGCACCGAAAATCATGATTACTGATATTCGCCGACTTTCCCAGTACTTGCACTGAGAAAAACGATGGTATATCCGACTATAACGAATAGTTCCCAGTAGGGGCTTCTATATGGATAGTTTGTGATAGTATATAGGGGAGAGTGGGGCAAAACGGGGTTTTTGGGCAAAACTAAATTTTCCAATCATTTTTGGATCGGACAAGGTGGCAAAACTGGGCAGAAAAGCCAGATGCATCCGATAGAGCGAATTCGGGCATCCAAAAATTATTGGAAAATTACGTTTTGCCCAAAAAACCCCGTTTTGCCCCGTTGCCCTATTTTGTCTCATTCTACCCTACTCAATTGATTAAACTATAATTATTATACTTAGAACTATAATTTTTGGTCATTGTCGTAACTGTAAAATGTAGACGTCCCCCCTGGCAACTATTTACCATGGGAATGTTTCTACACTGAAAAAAAAAATTTGCTTGCGGGCTGCCGAAGAAAAAAATGTTCGTTTCGATTCTACTTTCAATCCTTACAATTCCATATGATATTAAAACAACGACAGCAAGACTTTCAAGGTGACATGTTATCGTTTCAATCCGGTATGAAATTGTACGAATTCAGAGTAGAAAATTTTACTTGATTCAATGATATTTTTTTTCTGTGTATTAACTATGGAAAAAAAACAGTTAATTCGTACAATGAATTCGTAATTCTCGACCGCACGAGGGTTTGAATATTGACCGAGTTGTGTCGAAAATCCGCCGATCCTTTAATGTCCGTCTATATTCCACCGTGCCGTGTGGCCAGCGTTTAGCGGGGACGATTGGTGGGGTTGTAAATTCGAAGGATGAGGCATGAAGTTGGAGTCGCTCGGAGGAACGACGCAGGAAAGATTCAGCTGAGGCAGTGAGGGAGTTTCTGGAGCCCCCAATAGCTACCAGCATACCGTGGCATTTTCTGACGTGCCGCTGCTTCTTGGACGGCTCACCGTATAACGTGCCATGAATCTTTCATGGGACCGTATACCATACCACCACACCGACCGGTTGGTATACGATCTCGTTCTATTTCGTTCGAATTCCCAAACGGAGCGAGCTCCGGCTGGGCTCGCTCTCCCGGCGCGTGAGAGCGCCATCAGGGCACTCGCGACGCGTCAGCGGAATCACGATGCGGCGTCGACGCGGACGCGGTGTCGGGCAATAATTCTTCTGTGTTACTGCCAAAGGAGTAACAGCGGTGGCGAACCCATCCACCTTTGCGGAATAACACGTTGGGACGAAGGAGAGGATAAAGCGGGATGAAGACGGGCTATTTTTTCTTCCGCGAGGACCAAGATCAACACGAGGAACGTCGAGAGACCGAACGAGCCGGGGGCGGTGAGGGACGGATGTAATATGGATCACGCGCGTCGATATACCGACGTGATCTTTTCCGCAGGATCGTCGGCGGGACTCTCGACGTTAAAATCCTATTCGAATTCGATGTAGGACGATGATGGCGATAGCTGGGAGAACCGGCGAGGACGAGGACGGCTTGCCTAGGCGGCGGCTTCGAGGGGCCGCCGAGATCCTGAGAAGGGCCATCGCTCGCCCTCGAGCCTCATCGTTCATTCATGGAGCATTTACTCCCTATTCTCGTAAAGCCAGCCACCCTTCTTCCGAACGGACTCGGGACGGTCTCGTTTTCCTTCCTCTTCGTCTTATCCTTCCTCCGGGTCTTTGTTTCTTCGGCAGTCACCTCGCTCGACCCGGACATTCTCTCGTTACATCCTTGGCTTGTCCTTCGAAATGGACCGGGATCAGTCGGATATGATATCTTACTGCGGGGGAGATTGCCCGACGTTGGGGCATGACCGCACGTCGGGGAGACTCTCTTTCAGGAATAGCGGAAGAACGAACCCTGAATCATTAAAATGTGGGATGCAGTCACTGATGTGTATCTTTCGAGGAACTGATTAAATGGCACGATAAGGAAATTACATAGCATTATCATTAAATAACAATAATAATAACATTAGCATTGTAACGACCGAGCGAATGAATATCGCGCATATTTGGTTTTGGGGCGGATATTATTAAGTTCAATCGCAGCTCAAAATCTTGACCACTAACTATCAAACGTCTGTTCTCTGTGGAAGTCTGATCAAGACCCCTGTCATTTAGTCAATCGATAATCCGTACATTTGTCATCTGCCGGTTATTTATGTAATATCGTGTGTCTCGGTCCATCCTCATCTCTATATTTGGCGCCTATTTGGGTTTGTGGCGGATATTATTAAGTTCAATCGCAGCTCAAAATCTTGATCAGTCACTATCAAACGTCTGTTCTCTCTGGAAGTCTGATCAAGACCCCTGTCATTTAGTCAATCGATAATCCGTACATTTGTCATTTACCGGTTATTTATGTAATATCGTGTGTCTCGGTCCATCCTCATCTCTATATTCCTTACACTATTTATTAATTAAGAAGAATTTTAGGGTTACTGTACAGTACAGTCGTATTGTAGTACCGTTGCGAAGTAAAATCGATCTGCACCAACAATTCTAATTGAAATTAACAGTATTCGGAGGTGGCGGCGCCGAATTCACTGTAGGGGAAGCCGGGGCAAAACCAGGGACATGTACCCCGTTTTGCCCCAGATGGTTTCTTAAATATCCTTTAAAAACCGGTGCCAATACAATTTTGGTGTGAAAAACAATGTATCTATGTTTTTGGTATCGTTTTAGCAGGTTTTATTGCTTAACGTCCCCGTTTTTTCCTGGTTTCCCCTAGTAATCGATAACGCGACCGGCAACTTTATCGATAGATCTAGCGACAATTTACGGGCAGATCCACAGCGGGCACCGCAGCACGAATCAAAGGCTCCTTGCTGAAAGGAGCGGCGGAGGACATCACTGTCGAGAGGCAGACTTTTCGAACCCGATATGTTCGGAAGGTCGTAGTACCGTATGTATCTCACGGGCCATTATTATTGTCCGTTCTATCGGGATCGTTCAATCGTGACTCGACAATACACTGTGGCAGTGGATTTGCATTCAGGCGTTCCCGGTTTATCTACCTTGAGGAGTAAATTGTATTGGTCCGTGCACAGACAATGGCTGGGGGTTGGATCTGCTGATGGCTGTCTCGGGCCGATCGGAGCGATCCAAGAAGATCCCTCTCTCTCTCCCGCTCCCTTTACAGTTGCTCGGTTTACCGTGCTCGCCGTGTCGAGCCCACGCTCTCGAGAGCCCCGATCCTTCCTTCCTTCCTTCCGACAAGAGAAGGAGGGTCCGTCCGACCTCTGTGGCCTGCCGACAGTTAAACCTCCGATAATGGTTGCTCTATTGCTCGTGGCTCGATCCTCGCAAGCGGTTCTTAGCGCGGCCGCCTACTTCAGCTTTATTCGAGCCGCCGGAGATAGAGAGAGCCATACACTTTGTACGCTCGACCGCTCGATGTGGTCTGCATAGGTACCGACCGGTTTGCGCGCCATTGAGATCGACTGCTCGCG
The DNA here is from genome assembly GCA_030522665.1 of Ichneumoninae sp. A BG-2022a. Taxonomy (NCBI): domain Eukaryota; kingdom Metazoa; phylum Arthropoda; class Insecta; order Hymenoptera; family Ichneumonidae; species Ichneumoninae sp. A BG-2022a. Next base: position 6,468 of record JAPYZC010008442.1, read on the forward strand.
ATTTCGGACAATCACGCTTTATTGAGATTTTTTTTTGCCTCTTTTTTTTCCTCAACACTTGCCGATCTCCGACTCGCACCCTCGAGGTCACCGGAGTGAGGGGAAGAAATTCATGAGTCACGAAAAAGTTGAAATAATATATATAAAATTATAAGTCGCTACGCGGGGGCTCGCCGTGCTGAATGACGATCGAGCTTCGGCAGGAATTTCATCTCCCTCGATCTCTCCTCTGTAAAAGCCACGAGAAGGAAAGAGCGATCGCGGCACTGCGGAGCAGCTTTCAAAGTTAATAAATTCGCCAGCTCTTGGTTTTTTTTTTCCTCTCTCGCTCTACTTCTCCTCCTTCCACACGGCGAGAGACCAGCCGAGAGTTCACTCTCTTCTTTTTTTTTCTGTCCCCGTTTTCGTCCTCGCCCTCACCGCTGTCTTTCCACCGACCCCTCGTCCTCCGAAGCTTCTATCTCTCTTTGTATCGAGGAGAGGAGGAAGAGATTGAAACTTAGTTTGAGCGGGCAAACGAGCTAACCGGATTTAATAATATCCTATACCAATAATAAATCAAGTTTATATTTAGTGGCTCCCTCGCGCAGCCGGGCTCTCGGTAGCGACGGATTCGAACCGATACCACTCGAGCTATTTGTTCTCAAAATACGAATAACCGCGGTGCGCAAGACTATCCCCTGTAGCCTCGCAAAGAACCACCATCGTCAGAAACACTGCCACGGATCAAATTAATATAATAACAATCTTTGCCTACATGGATAGAATTGTCTATTAAAAGTTTAAATAGCTCCTGAGAAAAATGATCATAGACATGTGACATTTACAATAATGTTTCCCATAATTATGGTAAATTTTTATAAAAATTCCCATTTCAAAATTCAAAGAGAATATCTTTGTTATAACTTAATTTATATATTTTTATACAGGTCTGATAAATAATTCACTAAAAATCTCACGCTTTTTTTAATGATCGGCAATATAGTAGATGACTATCATACATACAATTTTTAGTATCTATTAAAAGTTTAAATACCTCCTGAGAAAAATGATTATAGAAGTGTGCTATTTACAGTTATGTTACCATAATTATGGTACATTTTTATAAAAATTCCCACTTCAAAATTAAAAGAGAACGTTTTTATTATAACTTAATCTTTACATTTCCGTATAGTGCTGATAAGTTAGCGAATTGCTAAAAATCTCACCCATTTGTTAATGATCGGCGACATAGTGGAAGACTGCCATACAATGAAGTAATTTTTGTTGGGCAAAATTGCCAAGTTTTTATTAATACTTGCCCTCCGTGTACTGCACTCTCGCATTGGTCTTTTGTTCGATCGACGTTCGTTCCTAGCTCTTCCACCCACCGGCAACACGAACCTCGATCCTTCCTCTTATACATCACCGGCAAAGGTGTACGCGCCTCTCCGCCGATCTATAGAAGGAGGTTAGTTTGTAAGGTCATAAAAAATGTACGAAGTAAATTATACTGTACGCGGGTACGTTATTAGTGCCGCATTGGCGATTTATAACGCGATTCGAGAACCGCCATAGGAGAACGCGATCCGGCGCCACGAGGGAAATCTCATCGGGCCGCGTTGGCGTTCAAGATTTTTCTCAGCGGCGAGTGGATACGGCGCGTTCGTGATCAGACGGGGCCGCGTAGTCTCGCGTAACTCGCCGACTCGGAATCCGAAGTCCACGCGTCGTCTGCATGAAAATAATTTATACAATAAAAATAAAAAATAATAAAAAAAATCGACATATCTCGAAAGGCCTTTTTCGACGTAGCTCTTTAAAATTCACAACTCGCCCACACAGGCGCGACAGATATTCCCAAAAAAAAAAAAAAAAAAAAATGTTAATAATGCAAAAACTCGTTTGTGGTTAATGGAAGAACGCAGCTGCGCAATTTTTTATTTTTTAACCTATGCAGACCGACTCTACCCCCGAGAGGGGGGTCCGGAGGGGGCGGAGCGTGAAGCCGGCAAGGGGTGCGCGGGAGGCGGAAGGGAGATAGTAGTTTGCGCTGTCGAGCTGCGAATTAGCCTGAATTTACAGGCAGGCGAGCGTAACGGCTCGCCTGCGGTACCTACATGCAGCGGCATGGTAGGTGCACCGGGGGGGCCACTCTCGGCGAGCAGTACGAACCGACTGAACATCTGTGAAATTCGCATGCATCTTTCTCCCTCTAAAACTACCCCGCTCACGTTGGCACTCCGAAACAGAAAAGAGTTACAAGCGACGTGAAACACTCGACACTCAGCCGGTTGTTCGGCAGCGCATTTGAGCCTATGACGCAGTCTCGTGTGCAGCCGCTCTCCCTATGGCCTCCGAAATCCGTGGAAAAAAAAATACACCGGGAGAAAAAAGTAATGATAAAACATAACATGCATCCAACGCGCGATTTCCCTCGGATCGACGAGGAGGCGAAAGAAAAAAAAATGCCACTTCGTACATGGTGCACCGGGCATGAAACCGATTATCGCTTTAATCGGACGATCGAACAGACCCTGTCTCGTGTCCCGCCGGTGGATTGAACTTTCGGCACCCGCGGGGACATATGCACACATTTCCATCCGGCTAGATAAACATTTACGTCGGCTGCAGCGGCGCGCATAGTGTGTGCTCGCTTCTCGCATTCGCAAATCGGAGGGCGGGAATGGGAATCAGATATGCAACCGAGCCGATTCTCCGCCCCCTCCCCTCCGACCCCTCCGCCCCCGTTCGCGCGGCTATGCGCTCATGCATAATAGACTAGACACCGCGCGGACTCGCGATTGAATTGCTTTTCAAATATCGTACAGGTACAAAGTATCATACGCCTGAACGGCGACAAATGATGTATGGCATTTGCTTTGAAATAAACGTATTCCGGTATAGCACCGCGTTGTATAATACTTTGGTTAAAATTGGCGATAAACGTGTCGAAATACGTATTTATATTATCGTATTATCGTATTCGTATTATCTTGGGACTTCACTTCGCGTGTCCGGAATGCGCTGACCGACTTTGTTCACGTTGTTCTTTGAGTAATGTGTGTATGTGGGTGCGTGGGTATGGGGTCATGTATTAAAAAACTGGTCTGTGGTGAAGTTAAGTTAAGGCCGTTAAGTCTGACAATTGGCTACTTCAGACCATAGTCAATCTATCGGTCAGTGTACCAGTCAGTGGATCGGTCTATTGATCAGCCTATGGATCAGTCTATGGATCAGTCTATGTATCAGTCTATGGATCAGTCTATGGATCAGTCTATGGATCAGTCTATGGATCAGTCTATGGATCAGTCTATGGATCAGTCTATGGATCAGTCTATGGATCATCTATTGATCAGTCTAAGGATTAGTCTATGCATCAGCCTATCGATCAGTCTATGGATCAGTTTATGGATCAGTCTACGAATTAGTGTATGGATCAGTTTATGGATCAGTCTACGAATTAGTGTATGGATCAGTCTATGGATCAGTCTACGAATCAGTGTATGGATCAGTGTATGGATCAATCTATGGATCAGTCTATGGATCAGTCTATGGATCAGTCTATGGATCAGTCTACCGATCAGTCTACGAATCAGTGTATGGATCCGTCTATGGATTAGTCTATGGATCAGTCTATGGATCAGTCTATGAATCAGTCTATGGATCAGTCTATGGATCAGTCTACGGATCAGTCTATGGATCAGTCTATGGATCAGTCTATGGATCAGTCTATGGATCAGTCTTACACTATTTTGTTTTCTATTTTCACCCTCGCCATTTCTTCTGATTTCCGTTGGTAACGGGTGTGAATAGTCTTAGCCACCGAAGTGTCTGGTTATTTGATTGCGAGAGCGAAAAGCAATGTGAGGTCGAGCGTGAGAGCGCGAGTTCATTACATTAGAGTCCAGTTCGACGATAAGAGTCGCCGGCCACACATTTAAGTGGTTCTACTGCGGGACTTCTCCCTTCCGATCGTTCCCTCCCTCCGCAGGATCGTGTGTACTCTGAACGCCGCACGAACTCGTTTCCGCGCTGCTTCGTGCCCGTTCCCTGAAAGTATTTGCCCGCTCGAAAAAAGAAGAAAAAAAAAGAGGAAAGAAATAAATGCAGGAGGCAGTAGAGCTCGAGAGCCACCGGTACCGCTATTACTACCTACTAGCTTGTGCACAGTAGTAGTATAAAAGAGACCCGGGCTCACCCGTAGCACCGCGAGGCTTTTGGCTCAGGAATCTTTCGTCGGTTTATATTCCGAGGATACTCTTCCCTCCCTCTCTCGTCACTCCCCGGCTTCATCAGTAAAAACCCGAAGCCCTCCTCTCTATCCCCGAATTATCATTCAAAAAGAGGACCCAGTAAAAAAAAAAGGAGGAAAATCAACGAGTAAGAAAAAGAAAAAAGTGTTCGGACCATCTCATCTCGTCGTCCTACCACAGATATTTATCTTTCGTTTCCCTCCGCAGGTACCATTCCGTCCTCCGCCACTCCCTCTCGCTTCCCGTCGCAATCCGTTTTGCAAAACAGAAATTACACGAGAATCGTGCTGGTACGACCGCGATGATCCTCTCGATGCCCTCCACCCCCGGCCAGATAGCGGGAGATGTGGAAGGAGCATTATCATCCGGTAGATTACTGGCCTTCGGCAGTGGAAATGTCCACACGTTATTCTATCCGATGCGGTAACACACTTGCCGTTAACCCGATGGTCCGCATCACGACTGGCATACAACTACCCCGTGTCTGCCCCGAAAGGACCATCGGGGTGACCGCACGAGAGTCACCACGCCCTTTGTTATATGATTATTGCTTTAATATACCCGAAACTATAAGAGCGAGGTTCGCTACTGCCGCCTTGCTCCACGGTCTCTATATACATACATATACACGCGCACGTATAAGTGTACTACACTATAACGGAATACGCTCACCCTGAAACCCTTCCTGGGGAGTTTACCCTCCCAGAGCCATAGTCAGCCGGCGGCCCATTCATTCTCGAGTACACGTTCTCCACTTCGTCCTCGTGAACTGTTTGCTTTCTCCCCCCCGACCCTCCCCCCTCTCGCCCACCTCTCCAGCTCCTTTTCTCGAGCCTTTTCAACCCCCTCGCTTCCCCTGTGCTTCTCAATTTATCTCCGCGCACTCCCTCTCACTCAAGCCCTGCCTGGCTTGACTCGGTTGCGTAGCGTTGAACTTTGTCATCTCCGCTCTCCTCTTCTCTCCGGTGGCTTTTTTGGAAATTTTGGAATTTTTTTTTTATAATTTTTTTTGCCCGCTTTATTGAATGGACCAGGCAGCGAGATTCATATCCGATATGCGGCGTGCATGCATCGCGATGTTCCACCATTCCCCACCAGGCACAGCGAGAATTGATGAGGGAGCGGAGGAGAACGATCGGCGCTCAAACCGGGAGCTAATCGTGGAGCGTCCAGGATGCGCCGGAAACGCCGACCGAAACTCGTTCCTCCTTCCGGGACGCATTAACCGCACCCGGTGTAGCCCGGGCCCGCGGCAAGTCGAATCTTACATCGCCAGTCGCGCCTGTCCGCCTTTATTCGAATTTTCTCACGGACTCTTCCGCCCCGATTTCCCAGCTCGAATCAGAATTTAATTAAACGAAAGCGCCGTATGATATTCCGCGATCTTTCGACGCTCGTTTCGCCGGCCCGGAGCGCACGCGGGCACGTCGTGCCCGCCCACAGGGATACACACAAGCATATAATACCAGTTTAACGCGCAGGTGTGCAGATAACATTGAAAGGATTCTTGGTGTACCACTTGGTCGTTTTCACGCGTTAAGCTCTGCGGTCGGGGGGGGGGGGGGGGGGGGGGGAAGAAGAAAGCTGAGGGAACGGTGGAAAGGCGTTACTAAGGCCAACGGTGGTTGGCCTTAGTAATCCGGAGACCGAGGGAAAGAGGAGCGGGACTGGGTAGCACCGAATAGAACAGCCTGTAACGTCTGTGGAAAATCGCCGACGCTTATTTTCTTCCGCGTTCAAACGCGGAAATATACGACGGTGTGAGAGAGAGGGGGGGGGGGAGGCAGGCATTCGCGTCGGTGAAAGAAAACCACGAGAGGAGAACACGCGGTACAGCCTCGCGAGGCAGAGCGGCAGAGTAGTGCAGCACCGCGTGGAAATTAGTTGGAAACTTTGGCGGTGGTGGCATACAGCTTCTTCTGCTTTCGCCTTCTGTGTACACTCCACACATGCACGACCGAGTGGGGAAAACGTATGTTGGTAGTAACGGCGCCTAGCTAACTGGGGAAATTGCCTGCTGGGCGCCTCCGGTCTATGCCCGGAATAATTCGTTCGCGTGGGCCCACCCAACCCCCTCGCAAACCCACCCGCCTCCCACCTTCCCCCCACCCCACCCGTAGACCCGCACTTCCGTAACCACCGGGCTAAACTATATTGCATACTTTGTTTGGTGTTCGTAGCGCACATATATGAAATTACATACGGAGGAACGCACACGGGAAATGTTATTACAGTCGCGGCGGTGATACCGCAATTGTTATACCCACGGTAACCTGGATGTACCAGTCGCCGACCGCGCGCGCCGAACATTGACGGAGCGAGGGTGTTGGGGAAAATGTTAACGTGTTAAATTTTTTTTATTTTTTTTTATACGATCTACGATAGACTGGCGGTAGATCCGTTAGGTGGGTGAGAAATTTCTCTAAACGGGACGATTGTACTGGTGACGTGCAGATTTCGAAAATGCCTCGCAAGTTTGAGGCTTGTATGCTCGAATTGTACACTGATAGAAAAATAGTACAGTTTAATCAACTAAGATTCGGGCAAAGACGTTCAGATAAATATTTACTTCGTCGAACAAAATATTTTAACGACCCAAAAATATTTTGGTGAAATCACCCAACAAATTGTTGAACTGTAACCAATTTTTCATCTATATCAACAAAATATTTAGGTTATTCAACCGTATTTTCTTATCGGTGTGCAAACGTCCGTCCGCATCAGGCGTTGCAGTTGCGCTTGCCAGCTATTGACAAAAATGTTAAAGTGTTAATTAAAAAAAAAAAATGTTTATCCGTTCTACGCTACACTTGTGGTAGATCCGTTAAGTGGGTGTAGAGAAATTTCGCTAAACGGGCCGATTGTACAGGTGACATGCAGATTTCGAAAAGTGCCTCGCAAGTTTGAGGCTTGTATGCTCGAAGTCTGCGGTCCGTGCAAGCGTCCGTCCGCGTCAGCCGTTGCAGTTGCGCTTGCCAGCCGTTGAAATATACAGGACAAGTTGTCTTTCGTTTGGTAATCTTGGCTTTGGATATTCGAAGCTTTTTCGTACCTTCGCAAAAAGCCCGAGGTAGAGGCTCCTCACCTCCACCTCGTGCCCCGGAGGCTGAAGGAAATCTGGCAAGGCTCCGAGCAAGCGAAACTTATATTGTTATTCCCCGAAGAAAAGTGACGCCGTCTCGTAGTCAGCCGGTTGTAGGGGAGACCGGGGACAAAAGTAACAAAAATCATTTTTTATTTTTTTACCAACAAACCCGAGAGTGTAACGTTTCGGCATCCAATAGTGTACCATTAACCTAGACTTAGGTATTTAGTTAAAAAATGTCAAGCAGAAAGTAGCACGGAATTGCGAACCCCGCCCCTTTAAACACAAACAAAATTCGGTAACAATTTGAGCCACGGTGGGGTCAATTGTAACGAGTAGTGGGGTCATTCGTAACATCCTCCTATACCAATGGAATCCTTCGCGCACGGTTTGAAGAAATAGAACCGGGGTGCATTGTCACTGAAAAATTTTTATTTAAAGTTAAAGAAATTAAAAAATGTATTAGCCGGCTAAGACATTTTAGCCGGCCTAACTATACAGCCCTACTATAAATGTCATAGTCTGCAATTGGTTGGTTATAAATTATAAGTATATACATTATCGCTGATTGCTTAGAACGCAAGAATAAAATAAATAAAATGTATTGGCATTGGTAGATGTTAATTATTGCTGGTACAATTGACCCGGATCGACTGTTACAATCGACCCCACACATGATTATTAGCAAAGTTATTATGGCGCTTGTTTGCACTAATATTTAGTATTGTGTTGCCTAGCTAACGCGATCGAACCGCCGAAAAATCACTTCTGCACTCGCGAATCACATTTGGTTCCGGCGAATTGGTATTTTTGAAAACTCAGCTATGAGGTGATTGCATGGCCATAAGGTGATCGTGTTACATTTGTCCCCGGTCTCCCTTAACCCCTCGCAAGCAGATACATAACTCGGACGGTACGCGTATCGTGCGCGATGAGCTTAAAGAAAAGGTGGCGGCGGAAAAGGGAGAAGAGTCGACGCTTAATATAGCCTGACGTTGGCGATGGGGGATTAAAATAATTAGCATAACGAGGTGACGGGCTATGCAACCGGCGGATACACACGTAACCTTCGGGATGTTGGTGAGGAATATGGGTGTGCGGTGTCGGTAGCTCGCGTGTCTCGTTCTCTCGACATTCTCGAGGTTGGCGAGAGAACGTGCGGACCCCCACGGCACCCGGAAAGCATCGGGTGCAGGCTGTGCGCGCGGGAGACCCACAGCCAGCTCCAATTTCAAAACCCCGCAAGTGGGCGGACCGGAAAGGATGGTGGAAGGTAACCGCGCGTAGCCAGCACCGGTTCTCGTACTCCGCACAACATCCCTCTCCATCTATCCGCGCTAAAACCCTTCTCGCGTTACTAATTTATTATCGAGCCATTGCGCTCACCGCGCTCCTGTTACGTGCAGATTTTTCAATCCACCTGAACCCGCGACGACGACGGCGACCCCCCGACGGCTTGCCTCGCCTGACCTCCCTGGGATCGGCATCCTTCCCCTAATTTCGCCCTCGGCTGAGACCGCTCAACGAAATCACATACCATTTTATTATGTTTATTTTTTTTTTTTTTTTTTTTTGCATCGCCTTATCTCGGGATTCAAATTAAGAGAAATCTCGAAACATCGAAGTGTCTCGTTGACGATTCGCTCTCAAGCCGATTGCGACGGAACTTCAGTCGCACCGGAATAGAAACGAACACCTCTTGGTTTCGTTATCAGTTGACTGTAAAAAATAAATTCGCAAAATCTGAATACGAAGATTCGTAAAAATTATTTTGTTAAATAAGTGACAAACTATCTTGATCAGGTTTGAATATACAAATCTGGCCTTTTTAGTTCTCGTGTCATTAACAATTTTAGTTTGTACTTTTGTTTGTGAAACTAAAGCTGGATGGTGCGATCGAAAAATTAACAAATAAAAAATTGTGGACGTTTGTGGACAATAAATTGTTATAAAAACTACAAACATTTTTGTTACTGTGTACGAGAGAATACGTCGGAGTATGTGGGCCAGACCATTTTTGCGCAAACGTTCATAGAAGGCAAAAAAAAGCAAGAATTCCCCTCGTCTGTAAGGGTAAAAATATTATTTTGGGTATAAAAGTAAAGTGCAAAACAATAGTTTGAAGAATAGTGTGTAAATAGTAATTTACGGTACTAGTGCGATAACATTTTTTCTGCAAAGTCACAAGGAGTGAAAACGGTGGTTTTGTGCACGCATGCGTAAAATTGCCCTTTTCGCACCGAGTGTAATAAACATAAAGCCCCGCAACGACCCGTAAGGACGATTCTGAAAGATCAGCTTCGTCTTACTCTCACATTCATACCCTCGCGCTTATCAGCCTTCGAAGAAAAATATGATTTTCAGCCCTTAACCTAACACCCCTTAACACACCTAACACCCCTTAATCTCACACCACTCCCGAGCGCTGATGCTCCACATGGAAAAATACCCGTTTGATCTAATCGAATCCTCTCTTTCTGTTGCAGGTACGCATACGACTTACGTCATCCCTCACGAACGATAATCAAACCCCTCGATATGTCCGGAACAAGGTTGTATCAAAGCAAAAAAAAAAAATCTACATAGTTGATAGTCTGTAGTCGAGAAAACAGAAAGCGGTTAATCGAACGAGTCTTGTAAGCCAGCTCGTAAATAGCATCGTTGCGGCAGCGAGCCGCAGGATCGTCGGAGGATATTATATTAGCTTAGGTGGGAGCTCCTCGACCACCCCCTCCAGCGAGGTATAGCGAGGTTGCAACAAGCCCCGGCATGTCTAATAATAGTTTCTGCCGAAGAGAGGAAGCGAGGTAGAGCGAGAGAGTGACCTCGTCCACGCGAAGCTCTCCCCGGGTACCGCGGACGAGCCATCAGCCAATAACACAACGGCGAAAGTTAATTAACCGTCCTGTCATTCTCCCCGAGTGAAATGGCTAAAAACCTTCGGGAAGACTGTACACGCGGAGCGACGCCAGGGTGTGCAGTCGTGGACGAGGGTTGAGAGGAGCTCCGGACTATAAATCATTTCGACCTCTCGCGCACTCTTCGGCGGTGACGAAAAAAAGAGGAAAAAAAAAGACCCGATGCGGTTCGCGTGCAACGACGACGCCAGAGACGACGAGAGAAACGAGACGACGACGACGAGAGGACGGAGTCGAGAATTGCAGGCGGGCGCGTACGTTCCGGCTAACGAGGCCTCGTCTCCCTCGCTGACGTCGTCGTTTGCTCCTCCGCACTCCTTGTTTCACTTCGTTTTGTCTTTTTCATTCCCCTCTCTTTTTTATAGTTTACAACCATCCCTCCCAGATCGCCTACAAACCTCGCCGCTGTCTCGTTTCCGCGTACAGATTTTCCTCGGCCGGAAACTTGTACAAACACACGTGAATCGAAGAGATCTTCCGCGCGATAACTCCCGAAATCATACCCTTAACCTACCCCCTCCCCAGGTCGTGCTCGAGTGCTCGAAGCTTTGGGAGTCGAGAGTATGAGGGTAGCACGTACGCGCCTGTTTACTCGATACGCCGCCGCTGCTCACTCCCCCCCCCCTTCCGCCCCCAAAAGCCAAAAGCCCTCGAGTTTAATAAAGAACGAAGGAGCTCGTGTTCCTTGCAGTCATATTTGTGTACGCTCCACACTCCCCCGGCTCTAATGTGGTGTACGCGTGTGACGACGGCTGGGAATCAAAGGGGCGCAAATTGCGTAATTTTGCATGGAGCTTACGCCCTTTTGTTTCTCGGAACTGCGTCAGAAGCGCGCGCGAGCGAGGGGCCGATGACGATACGGGGGCGCGCGGGAGAACACGAGAACGACGACCGACGAGGCCGCTCGGGGGTACCGCTGAAGAAGGGATGATGACGCGAACGCGTTAGCGTCAGGGGGTGTGTATAGCCGCTAGTGGCGTCGGGCAATGGCACCGGGGGTGTATATATATCGAACGTGTAGGATACGTGTGTGCCCCTCGGTTTGCCCGAGCGTGGAGAAAGGATGGAAAGTGGAGAGAAAGAGAGGAGGGGCGGCGGGCGGGCGGGGGGGGGGGGGGAGAGGTGGCAAACGCGTGTTATGTGCCTGACATTTAAATATCGCAGACGCCCGGCGTCGGGGGAAGGCCCCAACGGGGCTAGGCATTACTATCGATTGCGATTCCAGATAGCGACGTATATTGCATATACTTTCCTTCTCATTTTTTTTTCTTTTCTTTTTCTCTCCTCCTATTCTTTCCTCGACGTCTCGTGTGTTCCAGGTCTGTCAGGGTTCGAACCACCCACCCCCACCTCCAACCCCCCAACCCCCCACCGCAATGTCTTCCGAATGGTCTTGTTTGCTCCCTTTTCCACGAAACTATTTAAGAGCTTTTCTGCCCGTTTATCCTCGAACTGTACGCACTGTTCCGCCGCGAGGGAGTCTGACACGCAGCCGTACGGCGAAAAGGGTTGGGTATTCAACAGACCACAAACGTCCGCAATCTTTTCTTTTACGGTTAACACTTCAACGGTCGAAGCACCCTTGTCGGTGATGAAAAAAAAAAAAAAAAAATCTCTACTGCTCGACACTTTCTGTATCACGTTATGTGAATGAACAATTTAGGCTAAAAAATATGTTTACTTAAAAACGTTTTTTTTAGTTTTGTGAATTGCTGCACTGTTAGCTGAAGGGTTCATTTGACAATATCTTTTTCGTAAAAATTTCGATTCGTTGGCAAAAAATTGTAAAATTTGCAATCAAAAGTGGACCTGGTGGACGAGAAATGTTTGATTAACGTAGGAGCCTTTTTTTACGGTGTAAAGGAAATTTGTGATATCGAAGAAAATTTCATCGTCCCGTTATCGGTCGGAAAAGGGGGTTGCGAAGCTTCCCGCGCAGGGAGCGGTAACGAAAAGAGGTGTGCGCTACTTCGAGGCAACGTCATCGTCATCGAGGGCACGAGGCAGCAGCAGGCAGCGGGAACGTTCGGAGTTTCGCGTAATATCGATTGCAACTTTGGATATTCCCCCTCGACGAAACCCCTCTGTTCGGTTTCTCTCTATCGCCCTTCGCGTCACAGGTTTGCGGGCGCCACTAACCCCGCTTCTACTACTGCGAGGGCCAAAGGAGCAAATACCACGCTAGAAGTAACACGCGACTGGTACGGTACCAACTGTATTGATACACTGTGCGCCGAGAACTTTTGGCAGCAATTGGTTTTGTTCGAAAGAGAAAGGCAGGATACGTACGTGGCAATACAGCCGGGCGCATACGGAAGCCGGTAATGGCCAGACACCGATAGGCGTTAGCTAGCCACGGATTCGCGTCGGGAACGAACTGTAATTTAAGTCGTGGGAATCATCGAATTCATCATTTTTTTCTTTTTTTTTTTTATATATCACCGCAGGAAGTTTGGAAAAATTTGACCGGCACACACTGAGAAAAAAGATAGTGTTTCCTACCTTAACGAATAGTTCCGAGGTGTAACTTCTATATAGATAGTTACTGATAGTATAGGGTAAAAGTGGGGAATATGGCCCGGTCCATATATCATTGATTTATGTGTTAACCGAGGTGGGTCATAATCACCACTTTTACCCTATATTCAATTAGTTAAACTATAATTATGGTTGCAACCGTGATTTTTTGTCATTGTCGTAACCATAAAATGTAGACGTTCCCTTGGGAACTATTTTTTATGGTAATAAGTTAGTATTGTTCCTTTAACTATTTAATTTTTTCTCAGTGCATCGATATACACTGAAAAAAAAATCGCTTGTGGGCTGCCGAAAAAAAAATGTTTCCTTCAAGTCTTACAATCTCATACGATATTGAAACAACGACCGCAAGACTGTTAAGGTGACGTGTTGTCGTCTCAATCCGGTGTGAAATTGTGGGAACCGAGAGTAGAATTGAAACAGCATTTTTGTTTTTTTGGCAGCCCGCATGCAAATTTTACTTGAATCATTGATATGTTTTTTTCAGTGTAGCGACAAAGTTAAGAATGCCCCTTGATAGAAACAGAACATTCCGCTCAAGAAATATCTGACGCACCGTGGCCCCAGTCTGGCCTTCTCTCTCCCCTGGTCTCAATGCTGCGCGAAGAGATACCCGAAAAATTATAACCTTCTCCTCGCAGTAAAACCGAAAATACTCGGTTCTCGGGGCCGGAACTTTCGCAAAGGTCAACCTTTCGCCTCTATCACTTTTTTCCCTTGTCTCCCCATCCTCCCCCCTCAGCCGCGCGTTCGCGCACAAACACCCGCGCAATACGTTCACACAAACGCTGCACTCTCGACATAGGGGAGACCGGGGCAAAATGGCACAGCGGGGCAAAACGGGACAGCGTGGGCAAAACTCAGTTTTCCAATGATCTTTGGATGCCCCATTTTGTCCCAACGTTACATCCGGATTTTCAAACCCGTTTTGCCCCACGTACCGCAATCGCCACCATCCAAAAGTTATTGGAGAATTGAGTTTTGTCTCATTATACCGCTTTGCCCCGGTGTACCATTTTGCCCCGCGCTCCCCTACCCGGCCTTACCCCGTTATCCCACAACCAGAGGCCGTTTGAACGATTTATACGATTGGCCAAAGCCATATCTCAGAAAGTTTCGCTGCGTACAGTTTGCGCGATACGTAACTCGCCTGTGCTTCGATATTTGCGAGTTTTCCCGGCGCTCAGAGGCGCGCATCCTCGAGCCCGCTACACCGTGCAAGGGAAATTCCGGCTGCAATGTATAAAGAGAGAATAAGTCATACGCGGGTCGTTCGGGCAGAGCGGCGTCGTCTCCGGGACTTTTATCCGATACGGGAGTTCCCCGATGCGCGTTCTCTCCGGGCCGCTGGATCGTAGACGACACTTCGCCTCTTTTTTATTGAACTTTTTTATGTTTTATTTTATTATATTTTTCAAATTTTTTTTTTTTTTTTTTTTTGGGAACAATCCTGAAAGTAAGAAATTGTAACTCGGTGAAGAGCTGGAGGGAACTCGACACCCTCCGGTCTTCGGAGTCTAACGAGGTTCTTGAATTTTTCACGCCACCCCCGATCCATCTGTGACCCCTCTCGAAGTATCTCGGTCCCAGTGCTTCTCAACACTTTTTTCTTATTACAGTCTTCCCGCGCGGTACTTTGCCTCTGTGGCACTCAGCGTTGTGTTATTATAGTATATATACCCACACACCGAGCCATATATTCGAAAAAATATTTTCCGGTGCGGGCGTGCCTTTCTGTTTTTTTTTTTTTTTTTTTTTTTTTTTTTTTTTTTTTTTTTTTTTTTTTTTTTTTTTTTTTTGTTTATTTTTTTTTTT
>JAPYZC010008444.1:0-10153 GCA_030522665.1 Ichneumoninae sp. A BG-2022a
CTTCAATTTTTCCCTTTATTGCGTCTTCGACCACCGCGCCGGATGTGACTGAGCTTCGCGTATATATAGATATGTAAACGTGCGATTTTTTCGTTTTGCGATATTTGTACGTCGCGGTATGCGAGATGAGTCCATTGGACTCGAGAGTCTCGCGAATCCGCTTCGTGAATGCACTGAGGGTAAATCGAAGCTATGGGGCTGAGATTCTTTCGATGGGAAAGTTTGCGAGATCGTTGCTTCAACCCTTTCGCTGAGAGGTTCTGCGCAGTTTGTCGAGAGTCCTCGATAAATCAGAGGACGACGGGACCGTGTATGGGATAATATATTTTGCATGTTCCGCGGGGCAATGTAATATCCATGCGTGTCGGAGACGAATATCATTCTGCTGAGTCGCCGTAAAAATGATGTATCGCGTCGTACTCTTGCTCAATCGAGAAGAAAAAACGTCGACGGTAATGCATTTACAAAATAGCGAGCACTTGTTCACTCGTATTAGCTAATGTTCGAAACTTGTGTTTTCAGAGTTGGCTGAAGGACTCGGGCCTACCGGCTAATGGATTTTATAGTTTGGCCGGCTGAGCCGTCTTAGCCGGCTAAACTATTTTAGTCGGCTAATCCGTTTTAGCCGGTTAAGCTAATAATCTTGGCATTTTTGGACGCATTTTTATTTCACTTTTTATAATGTTACCTGCAACGTATTGCGAAGTATTTTCGCCCGCTGAATATGAATTCGCCGGTCTTATTGGCCTAAAGCACAATGCGACATTAAGGGACTCGATTTTATGCACGAAAAATCGTATTTTTGGGATTTAAATGGAAAATATTGAGTTGGGAGTAAAATGATTGTTATACTCGTGATCAGCGGGAAAAAATACGTGGAATATAGCCTTGAAACAAAAAAAAATTGATTGAACAACGATTTTTCACTTTTGGAGCCACTTTTGGAAAAACGTCGATTTTCGTGATTTTCAAACGTCGGTATCTCGGCTGCCAGCGGAGATACGGAAAATCCGAACTACCCATCGTGTTCTACGGGAAAAAATACACAATATAGGGCCTTGTCCGAAGTTTTAGAATCTTTTTATCGTTCCGTTTAAGGACGTCGAAAAATGCAAAAAAATAGACTCGAAAGGGCAATCTTTTGCAATTTTTTGACATTTTTTTTCTTTTTTTTTTTTAATTAACTGTCACGTATTCCTTGCAATTTTTTAAAGAACTGGAATATTAAATTCAATGTACAATTGTGATAAAAAATGCATGTTCAGTGTCTTAAAAAGATTGAAAACATTGTATTTTTAATAATTTACTTTAACTCTACTACGAAAGTAATTTAATTTTAATAGTCTACTTTAATTGCCATGAAAAAGTACATTAATTTTTTCATCATAATTGTACATTGAATTTAATATACCAGTTTCTCCATAAAAACTTTCAGCGCGGTACATTAAATGTACAATTTTTTTTACCCTGTCCTTTTGTACCTTGTTGAATCTATCTATCTATCTACTTCTACTATGTATTCACCTCGAGCATCAAACACCTTCCAGATAAAAATTCTCCCCGCTAATCCTGCCCTCTCCCCTAATTGAAATTCACTTCCGGTCCCGATCGAAATATTTCCCTCAAGCCCTCCACCGTAATTTTCACCCCGTGTCCCTCGACAATTCCAAACTTCCACGGGAACAAACGACGAGCGTACATCTCGTTTTCTCGTCCCCACGAGAGGTGGATTTGTATCGCGGACGACGCCAGAAAGCTCCAGAACCGGAAGTTGGGCGTCAGGGGGTTGTTCCCCGTAAAAAGAGACGAACTACAAAGTGAGTAGTTGGTAAGTGGGTTGCGAGAGGCGAGAGAACCGGTTGAACGGGGAGAGAGTGGCCCGTCGAGTCGCAGAAACGCGGGAAGCGACGAAACGCTGTCGAGCGAGGAACCACGCGCCTTCGCCGCACGCCGCTCTCTCCGGCGACCACGACGACGCCATATTGATTTTCCGGAGGGCTTCAGAATCGCGCGCGTTTCGCCTTAATCCCCCGTAAAGTTTCTCACGACTCCCGTGTACTCGTGTCCCTTCGACCCTCGTACTTCGATAAAGCCGTGTTTATGCTCGAGACACCGTTATCCATATCAGAACTTGGACCGTGATAAGCATCGTTACACCGGCGTCTTTGACGATCCGGTGTAAGTGCCCGATGCCTGCGATGTTTGTAAAGGCATCACAGGGCGGCGGAGCCTACGGAGTGTACATGGGATGAATAGGGTAAGTTAGGGTGATATGGCATAATGGGTGGTATGGTCACCCGTAATATCTTTTAACGTAACAAACGAATGGCGCTGCCGCACTGAAAATAGGGTAAGTTAGGGTGATATGGTCACCCGTAATATCTTTTAGCGTAACAAACGAATGGCGCCGCCGCACTGAGAAAAAATTACATTGTAAATAGTTTCCAGGGGGGACGTCTACATTTTACAGTTACGACAATGACCAAAAATTATAGTTGTAACTATAATTATAGTTTAATCGATTGAGTATAGGGTAAAAGTGGGGAATATGGCCCGGTCCATATATCATCGATTTACGTGTTAATCGAGGTTGGCCATATTCACCACTTTTACCACATACTATCACAAACTGTCTATATGGAGTTCTCACTGGGAATTATTCGTTACAGTAGGAAATACCATCCTTTTTCTAAGTGCGTTTGCATAGTTTTTAGCATATGTGGATGCAATATGATTTCACCGAAATCTATAAGCTTGTATGTGCAAGGGTGAACACGATATGCCAGTAAAATCGTTTTCTTTTTCGTTTGGCATGTGAACATTTGACGGAGGTTTAAGAACTTTTCGTAGATATTATGATAAAAATTCTTGGAAAATCTGAGACTTTCCGTCATAGGTGGCGCCCTATTGCCCTACTATGTGCTATGGTAATTTTTCTTTGATGATCGGTTGTTTTTACTAGATCCTTCTCTGAGTGTGTAGTTCATATGGACAAGATAAAATATACTAAGGCATGTTTTGTGTGGTCCTCCTATGCTTCTCCGGGTCTAACTGACTACCATTATATCACCCGTAGATATCCGGATGTGCGGATGATATGGCTGAGCGAAAATATTCATTTATGGAGCTGCGATTAAATCACGCATCGAAAATATCGAAAGTTCTGAATTCCGATCAATATTTAAAGGTTTTTTTTTTTTAAACCTCCAATTTTCATGGTTTAAAAAAAAACATGGTCATATCACCTCGACTTACCCTACGTGGACCGGACCATATTCACCACTTTTATCCCACACATATTGATTCGTCCGAAAGCAGGTTGGTCGGAAAAAGTTTTGCGCTTTGCAGAGACTATTCCGGAAAGTTTATTCCTTCACTCATCGAAATTATCGGGGGAAATATAGACATAGGTAACTGGCGATAGGCGGAATATAGACGTAGATAATTGGCGACGCCGAGAGGCGATGAAGGTTTATTGTTTTTTCAATCGCGCGTTCGCGGAAGGCTAATATTGAATATCGCGAATGGTAGAGAAAGGGATAAGTGGAATTCTTTATTTCAATAGAAGCTCTACATTATTATGGCTATAGATGTTACCTTCGAGGCAATTCTGACGGGAATTTTCTATGAATTCCGGTGAACTCGGTTTATAGAGTGTGTCAGGATAAACAATTGTTGACCACGTGTTTTTTTTTTTTTTTTTTTTTTTTTTTTTTTTTTTTTTTTTTTTTTTTTTTTTTTTTTTTTTTTTTTTTTTTTTTTATTTTTTGGAAAAAAAATATTTTCTCGAAAATTTCGAGTTTCACGTATTTTTTCATTTATTATTTTTTATTGAGTTTTCTGGATTGCTCCACTGAATTTCGGCCTTGAGGGTGCTTCAGGATAGCAACCCGCTGTTAACCACCCTTCGCCGAGGGCGCGCGCTGCCTCGCAGCTTTACAGCACAAGCTCTGCATCATCATATCTATAGATATTACTTCGAACCAATTCTGATAAAAATGTTCTATGAATTCCTGTAAACTCGGTTTGTTAATGTGCCCCAACATAAATATTTGTTCTCCACGTGTTTTTATTTTTTAGAAAAAAAATTACTTTCTCGAAAATTTCGAATTTCATGTATTTTTTCATTGATTATTTTTTATTGAATTTTCTGGATTGCTCCACTGAATTTCGGCCTTGAGGGTGCGTGAGGATAACAACCCGCTGTTAACCACCCTTCGCCGAGGGCGCGCGCTGCCTCGCAGCTTTACAGCACAAACTCTGCATTATCGTCTCTATATAGATGTTACTTCGAACCAATTCTGATGAAAAATTTCTATGAATTCCTGTGAACTCGGTTTATAATGTGCCCCAAGTTAAATATTTGTTGTCCACGTGTTTTTATTTTTTGGGAAAAAAATGTTTTTCGAAAATGTCGACTTTTATGTATTTTTTCAGTCATGATTTTTTATTGAATTTTCTGGATTGCTCCACTGAATTTTGGCCTTGGGGGTGCGTGAGGATAGCATCCCGTTGTTAACCACCCTTCGTCGAGGGTGCGCGCTGCCTCGCGGCTTTATAATGCAATACTGCGAGTTGCCTCGATCGGGGCTGTTCCTGCGCCGTAAGTTCGTTCGGAACTGTGATAGAACGAGCCACGAGCTTCGGCGGAGATCTAGGGGGGTTGATGAGAGCGCGGCGCGACCACCGTCGTCGTCGTTCCGCCACTGAAATCCCCTTCGCCCTCTATATCCATCGTTTTCTCTCGGCTCGACTCGAGCAAACCCGTGATACCTCGGTGGAATATTCGACCGGGTCGCCCTCGTCTCCCCGCCTTCCGACACGCCGTTATGATTCTCCCCCGCTGGTTAACTCTTTGAGGATTATAAAAATTCCACTGCGAACCGATTAATTCATC
Source organism: Ichneumoninae sp. A BG-2022a (assembly GCA_030522665.1). Classification (NCBI taxonomy): domain Eukaryota; kingdom Metazoa; phylum Arthropoda; class Insecta; order Hymenoptera; family Ichneumonidae; species Ichneumoninae sp. A BG-2022a. The sequence goes on from JAPYZC010008444.1 coordinate 4,898, forward strand.
AACTCGCCTCGCGATATCGACCCCGTCTCGTCTGACTACGAACGAGGCTGCTCCACTACCGACTTCAGCGCGATGTGACGTGCTTCTAAATTTTACTGCCCGAATGGACAAAATTACATTAAGGGGGGAGTCTCACTGCGCGCCGACTTCGCATAAGTTCGACAACAATAAGACAAATTGCAAGTACGTCTTGATGGTGTAAAAATCTGAAAAAAATCATGTATACTAAAGGTACTGAGAAGATTAATTTTGCATAATTATAATTGCAAAATGTTATTAACAAATGCATCAAAAAAATAATTGGTTAACAAATTACCCGGCAACAAAACTTTTTTTTTATGAAAATGATTCGTTTATTTTTCTAAATACGTATGAATTTTTTCAGGTTTTTAAGTAATCGTTGATTCTTTATTTTTTTTTATAGAACAAAAATCAACGATTACTTACCAATCCGAAAAAATGCATACGTATTCAGAGAAAGACACGAATCATTTTCATTAAAAAAAGTTTTGTTGCCGGGTAATTTGTTAACCATTTAATTTTTTGATGAATTTGTTAATAACATTTTGCAATTATTATTATGCAAAATTATTCTTCTCAGTGCCTTTAGTATACATGATTTATTTCAGATTTTTACACGATCAAGAAGTACTTGCAATTTTCTCTTATTGTTGTCGAACTTATGCGAAGTCAGCGCGCAGCGAGACTCCCTCCTTAAAAAAACATACAAAAGTTACACTCGAACCATCTTTATCCACTCGGAAAGGCGTAAAGAATTGATTTCAATCGAAGTATAATCAACCCCTAGCTGGCGTGCCACGACACTATGTCGAAACAGGTTGAAATGCGATATTTCCACTGTTGACCTTTTATCCGTGCCGTAATTGATTGGTTTCGTATGGACAAGTACGCTCCAGGTAAAGTGAGTCGAAGACATATCGTGTGATCCTTGATTCATCCGTTTCTGTCGTAGTGTACATTTGTGATGAATTCCAAATGCATTTGCTACCTGTCATACATGTTTGTTACCCACTTTTCTTCGTGACTTAATTTACAGGTTTTGTCACTGGCTGCATTCGCGATACGTTCCAGAGAAAAATTACGAACTTTCCCAGTAGCGTTACTTCCGGTTTGAAGACATTAGTTTGAAACCGGAAGTGACGTCTGGCCAAAAGTCATTTCCAGTTGAAAACTGAGATCTTCAAACCGGAAGTGACATTATCCCGTAAGACGTCACGTTCGGTTTCAAAGTGACATTTTCAAACCGGAAGTGACATTATCCCGTACGACGTCACTTTCGGTTTTCAAACCGGAAGTGACATTATCCCGTGTGACGTCACTTTCGGTTTCAAAGTGTGGTTTTCAAACCGGAAGTAACATTATCTCGTGTGACGTCACTTTCGGTTTCAAAGTGCGGTTTTCAATCCGGAAGTGACATTATCCCGTACGACGTCACATTCGGTTTCAAAGTGACGTTTTCAAACCGGAAGTGACGTTGCCGAAAATACTTTTAATCACTCAGCCGAACGAGCGTCAGCGCTTCGCAGAGAGAATTTTTTTTCTTTTCTTTTCCACCGAGTGACTGGATTTCGTTTTTATCATCCACGAACGTTTCCCTCGGTGTTGCAGCTCGGGGAGCGAAGGGATAAGGCGCGGTATGTTATCCGACAAGCGTACATACACGTATACGCGATAACACGGGATCCAGCGAGGGCGTGAGCTACGTGCACTGGCTTCGCGATATTGCGAGGAGCGTTTTACGTCGCTCCAACGTTTTCATTTTGACTCCGGCTAAACGGTTATTCGTAGCGCGAGGCGGGAAGATGTGGGTTCAGCAACAAAAGCAGCGGCAGCGAAGCGTCTTCGCCGCTACGTGACGCGAGCTAAAGTTCTCAATTACTGCATGCCTCGGTTCCCAATGAGGTATAGTGTCCGACACGAGCACGTAGGGACTGATGTGCTCACGAGACCGTGAGCCACTATTTTTTTTTTCTGTCGCAAGTCCATTGAACGACTCGTCGAAAGCTCTCGGCCGAAGCGGCAAATAAATCCTGTTGTACTTTTCGCCTTCCATTAACAACATCTCGTGATATTTTAAAGTTCGTTGATTAAACCTCAAACTCTCGTGTATCATAGTCGCACGAGCGGGCGGTATTGCAAACTCCGACATGTCGTCGACTCTAACGTCAAAACTACGACGAAAGACTCCTTGAGACAGTTCCGCCAAAGTGGCAAGGCGTCATGACGTTATTGCAAACTCTTACGCCCCCTTCCACCTCATTCTCGTGTCAAGCTTTTCATTTCGGGCTGACTTAATAGAGCTTCGAGGTAGCGCGTTACCCCACGATAGCGGTTTTTACCTACTCTATATATGATGTGATACGTAGGGGAATGTTCATGGGTCCTTTCTTATCAAGGTGTCTTCACGTATTATTATATCAAAAATAAAATCGACCTGAATTCTATCGATAAATGAACCGGTTATTATCCTTGTCATTTTATCATTAATCAGAGCTGGGCGAAGGACCAAAAAGTTTCAAGTATAAAGTTCAAAGTATCACTTGATGCATCAGGCACTTTTTGTATTTGAAAAATTTCTCAAGTACTTTTCGCGTGGCTTGCCCATTTATTACCGTTTTGCGCTTTGCAAAATTGTAATAAATGGGGAAGCCATGTACAAATGACTGCACCTTTTTTTCATAACATAAAATAATGTTTACATTTCATTAAAAAATTCGTAACATTTTTTTGACAAATATTTGATTTAATAAAAAAAAAACGAAAAGGGAACCCTTGTCGTTTTTCTTAAGGGAATTTTTTAAATACACTTTTTAAATAAATGCTCGTTAAAATAATACTTATTGAAAAGTTTAGACAGATAATCACCTAGTAATAGAAACACGATGTCATACTACCCATCGAGTATCGGTAATGCAAGCATGTACTCAAAAAGTACTTGTGTACTTCTAATACGTGTTTGATGTACTCAAAAGTACTTGTGCATTTCAAGTACATGTTCGATGTACTGAAAAGTACTTGTGTACTTCAAGTACGTACTTGAAGTAGTAAAAAGTACTTGTGTACTCCAAGTACGTACTTGAAGTAGTAAAAAGTACTTGTGTACCTCAAGTACGTGTTTGAAGTACTAAAAAGTACTTGTGTGCTTCAGGCACGTGTTTGAAGTACTAAAACGTACTTGTGTACTTCAATTACGTACTTGAAGTACCAAACAGGTACTCGGTACTTCAAGTACTGCCCAGCTCTGTTATTATTAAGATATAGGTCGTTGTTTATTAGGGACAGGACGATAGCAAAATAGATTTTATTTACGAACTCAGAATGCAAAGTTGTTAGATCGATGCCGACCTGGAGTACAATATGTGTCGTGCGGTTTGGAGACCCGAGTCATCGAGCGCGCTCGGATATAGCCGGTCGCGCGGATTCATCGATGCTGAACCCCGAAAACTGGGTCCACCAGCCGGGGTCACGTAGTACTATATACGATTTGATAAAACTATATTTCGTACTACGGACAGGCGTTTGCCTCGTTAGGGGTGAATTGTCTCTACGGTGGAATGTTCGACGAACGATGAAGCGGAAGGGGGGGGGGGGAGATGGGAGGGGGATGCACGTACCGGGTGTGCGATGAAACTTTCTGCGGCCAAATATATATATATAACTTTCGGTCTCTCCGGTACGAAGCGGGTGTGTGTGTAATCTAACGTCATAACTCGTCGAACTAGGTGAAACGTACTATGAAGAACCGAGTCATCCGTTTTGAAATTCTCCCGATCTAATTTCAATAGAGCCCTACGAGCTCCGAGTGTTTTCGGATGGAGAAGAAATCACAGGAAAATCGACGTTACAGGGGGACGAATAAAAACAGAAGCTCACCGTAAATCGATTACCCGCTTCGGTAAGCGGTCGATTTAATGTAATTTTTTTGTCGTCCCGGTTGTCAGAGTATATGCGTATATAATTCAGATAGCTTTTTTTCAGTTTCTACCGGCAGCCGCAATATTCCAACTCTTTTTTGTTTGCTCGAAGCGACAAATCGACGAAACATGACATTGTAAAAAGATTGAAAAAATAATAAGAATCTGACAGAATGATTTATAAAAAATGTTATAAAAAATGTTTAAAAAACGTTTAAAAAAATGTTATAAAAATGTTATAAATAATGTTATAAAAAATATTTACCCAACAGTTTACATCGGCAGCCTCAGCATTGCTATTATTATTTTTTTTTTAACTCGCGGTGAGAAAACCGATGAAACATGGTATTGTAAAACGATTGAGAAAAATCTGTCAGAATGCTTCACGGAAAAAGTTGTAATAAATACTGACGATGAAGCTTATATGGAATCCGTGCAATTTTTTTTACCCAACAGTTTCCATCGGCAATCTACAGTACGCTAGTTGCAGACCCGCTTCAGCTGCACTGTAGCCACGCTATAGTATTCCAGCGGTAAGCGGGGATATTTAGAATTGTACTTGACGAGTATCGATGGGCTTCCGTCGAAGTACACTATTACAGAATTTTCTTCCTCCGTTCGAGCGCCGTTGCCGATTTCTCTCGAGACTCGACCGGACCTACGGTACGGTGGAAGGAGCAAGAACGGCCCGTGTAACGGGCTCTCCCTCTCGCGCGGCGACCGAGAGAGCTGCGCTGGTGGAAGAATGGCACTTTTTTTCTTTTTCCTTTTTTTTTTGCGTCGATTTGTTATCGCACGATTGAACGTGCTCACGTCAATTGCTCCAATATTCTTCGATAGAGACGGCGAAAAATAAATCTGGAATGACGGTGGAATAAATCACTGGGTCGAAACCGGGTGAAAAACGTTGTTACGTTCTGCCTTTACAATTTGGCCGTATCCAAGAGACACTTATACGACCTGTCGTATGAATTTGAGAGACGCTTTATCATCGGGAATATTTTTTTTGCCGGCCTACTTGCCGAATTTGGGCCGCGGTGGGGTCAATTGTAACGGGTAGTGGGGTCATTTGTAACATCCTGCTATAGCAATGAAATCGTTCACCGGCCGCTATTAAGAAATAGAACCGGGGTGCATTATCACAGAAAAATTTAAATTTTAAAAATTAAAAAATGTATTAGCCGTCTAAACTGTTTTACCCGGCTAAGACATTTTAGCCGGTCTAACTATACAGCCCTACTATAAATGTTATAGTCTGCAATTGGTTGGTTATAAATTATAAGTATATAAATTATCGCTGATTGCTTAGAATGTAAGAATA
>JAPYZC010008445.1:0-15812 GCA_030522665.1 Ichneumoninae sp. A BG-2022a
TACATGATTTTTTTCATATTTTTACACCATCAAGAAGTACTTGCAATTTTCTCTTATTGTTGTCGAACTTATGCGAAGTCAGCGCGCAGCGAGACTCCCGCCTTAAAAAAATGTAATTGATTATCAGAGTGTCAAACACACCTTGGTAGTGACGTTGGTTTCCAATCCCCGAAACCACTCGGGATGCTCGTCCCTCCCGCTGAATGCAGTTTTTGTGTCATCGCGATTAAGTACGCTGTGCAAAACGGCAACCTTCCTCTTGAGATTCTCGGTTAGGAACTTGGCAGCCTTGTCGCCGACCGTGAGAAAATCAATGTTTACCCGCCTGAGGGTGTCGTAGAGAAGATCCGCGTCTGTGACAAGGTGAACCCGGAAAAAAGGGGAGTAATAATAATCGCGACAAGGCCGGCACCGGCTATCGCACGACTGTTTCACACGTGCAGTATAATGTATAGCTGTAGCCGTGACAACGCGGAAATACCCCAGGAAAGACCGTCGCGTAGGGCATGTGAGTGTATAGACGCGGCATAGGGGGAATCGATGCGAGGTTGAAAAAAATGCGTGCGTGCGCACCGGAAAACATACGGACCCTCGCTAGTCGCTCGCGATCTACCTGTTTGCTTATTGTAAGAAAAGGGCTCTTTTGTTTTACCGTCCAACTCATCGATATTCAAGTCCGATCGAGCGTGCGGGTGCAGAAAGGGTCGCGCGAAATCCTGTAGGAAATTTTTTTTTCAACTTTGTCCTCCGAGTTTTTATTGACACGCTTCAACCCCTTTGTTGAGACACCCTTGCAGCGAAGCGATACAAGGATAACTCATCGTGGCGGAAGGAGCGGGAGCGAAATGAGAATCGATGACGGATTACGGGACACCGAGCTTATCACGTGCATGAGCTATAAATTATTTACAGTACTATGTACGTAGGTATTTTTTTATAGCACGTTTCTTTGGCTATTGATAAACCGAGTACGGGACCAGCGTTTCGCTTCCTTGAAGAAGAGACTTTATGAAATTTTTCTGCGCTCTGTCGGTACATTTAAAACTCTATGTAGATCTCTGGGAATAGGATTTACCGGCATCCGCATAAAAAGAAAAAAATTTCCCTCAATCTCGCAAATCTCTCTCGTGATCGATGGAGCGATCCGTATACGAGACATTCTCTGTCGACTCAGCCAATTTTTTGTCCCTTAATTGGGCAGTTTTAGTATCACTTGCAGGTACCCTTTCAGAAGTTTTTCAGATTCTTTAATTCATGCACTTACAGAATGAAGTTTTTTTATTCATTTATGTTGAAAGGGATCATTTGGACAAAAAATCAAACGACAAAAACTTATCTTTATTCATGAACTATTTAAGGCAATATGTGTTATATTTTTGTTCGTAATGCAAAGGCTATTTTTCGCACAAAGGAATGGAAATTATATTTTTCCGTGCAACAGAACATCTTCGATTCGCTGACAATTTTTTGAGGTATTTGTCGATGTGTGAAGACCCTACAAAAAAATTGACAAAGCGGAACTCGACGTAGTTGCTAAGCAAAAAAATATAATAATATAATATTTATTTCCTCGGAAAATACGTCTATTCCGCTTTGCCATTTTTTTGTTCTTCACACATCACCGAATACCCTAAGAAATTGACAGCGCATTGCACGAAAAAAATCATGTTCATACTTTTTGGCTAAAAATAGCATTTACGATACGAAACAAATATTACACATATTACTTTAAATAATTAATAAATAAAAATAACTTGTTTATAATTAGATTCTTTTTCGCCCGACTTTTCTCTTTTAAGATACATGAATTTGAAAAAAACGCATCTCCTTAAATGGACGAATTAAAAAATCTTTAAAAATCTCCAAAGGCTACTTTCGAGAGCTACTGAAATGTCACCAATTATGAGATAGATCCGAGGTTCAAAAAAGGTGGCTGAGTTGAAAGAGAATGCGTCATACACGGACATCGATAATAAAATAAACCAAAGATTTGCAATGCTTTCAAATCACTGCCACGATATAGTTACATTATCTGTCCGATCGTATCTCGCTCACCGGAAAGCATTCGTTCGCCGGGTCTCTGAAGGACCAAAGTCGTCTGGGGCTCCAGGGTACAAAAGTAATCCTCGTCGATGAGAGCTCCATCGAGAAGGAAAATGTTGATTTCCGCGAGATCGTTCGTAACCTGGAATGAAAAGGCTCGTGGAAAATTTTTCTGCCTCAATCTCGTTGCCTCCTTTTATTTTATTGCAAAAACGTAGAGTCCGATGACAGAATAATTGTCGTTATGGAATTTGCATTAAGTCGTTTCAATGGAGATTCGATGGACTCTTCACTGTCGAGTCCGTCGAGCGTCTCCGCGAAAGAAGGTGTTGGATAACTCGAGCACCGGTCGAGGATCATCTTTCAAAGTACAGAGGGTTGGAGAGCTCTGAAAGGGGACAGGGATGAAGCGCCATAGGAAATAAAAAGTTGATCCTCCTGCTGCCGGTAGGCGGCAATCGGATCTAGGCCTTGACCTCGTAAAATCTAAGGGCCGTGACACTGACGACTGGCGGAGTGCACACAAGCGGTGGCCCTGGCCCGGCCTGGTGCCGGCGGTTCGATAAAGCGGCACTGCAGACCAATCTCTCGCGCTTCGAAGGTCGCTCTAGACTGTATGCACTCTGCGGACCGCGATTAAGTTTTTCCGGAAAAATGTTGGGTCTTTCGGCGAGTGTAGAATAGAAACGTCGAACGCGAAATCGACTCAACGGTAAATTAATAATGCAAGTGCATCAAGTGGATCCTGTACTAAATGCAGTAAATGGCTGCCGTATGAGAACCGTGAGGTAAATCGAATTACTGACAAAATTATGAAAGCAGAATGGGCCAAGCTGTTGCTAACAAGATCGAAATTTTGCAGTACACTCTTAACATTTTAAAAAATTTAATCGTAGCGGACTGAATATTTGCATGCAAAAACTGGATTAAATGTAATTCAGATTTGTGATGAAGAGTTAATGGACTTTTTTGGAGTGAAATGAAAGCAAATAATTGGGATTAAAGTACTTTTATAATAAAATTAAAGTAAATTCTTTAATGTATTTCTAAAGTTTTTAATACACCGTACGTTAATTTTTCATAACTATTGTACATTAAATTTAATATAGCAGTTTGTGCATAAAAACTTCCCGTACCAGTACATCAAATTTCATACGAATTTTGTTACCATGCAGGTGAACGGATCGGAGTAATTAAGGAGAATTGCACGGAGCAGAATCGTCTAGTCGACAACTAAAATTTCGCAAAGCGTAATTCAACGATTAAAATCAGTGTCCACTTATAAAAATCCGATAAATCGTAATCGACGGAGCGGCAGCGTAATTCTGCCAGATTATATTTCGAACCTAATTAACGTTCGAATAAGATGGAATGTTGTAGAGCGCGTAAAAAGCCAACGTTTTATGAATTTATTATCATCAATTTTTTCCAGTGTTGAAAATAAAATGGATGCACCAAATATGATCGATGAAAAATAATTAAATATATCATATCTTCATAAATATCATGTCTTACGTTTAATTTCGTGCAGGCTTTCCGTTTGAGCTCCTGGAGACTGCGGCAGGCGACGCCGAATTTTCTCGTGCGATTGATGTCGGTCACTTTGAAGCCTCGCAACTGAAAAAAAAACAAAAGACCGTGACAATGACATTTGGTTTGCCGATGGGATTTGGTGCGAAGGCCCCACAATGCATCGCGAACTCTGCGAATCCCACAATGCACTGTCCCACAGATTCGAAAACTTTCGAACACTCTCGATTCCGCTACTTCGATGTGCCCGTTTCACAAATGTACGTCGAATATCTCGGACGAGTGAATTTACACGCCGCAGATCGAAAATCCATCTGAACCGATGGAATTACCTCGTGTTTCGTGGGTGGCTCAGTCAATCTCCTGAAGCAATTAGCGAGGAGCGACGACATGATTGCGAGGTGTCCGAGTGGGTATCAACTGTCGGATGCTCGATCCCCTCCTCCTATCTCCCACGGACTCGAGATAAGGAGTGCTCTCAATCGGAGCGCCGCTGACAGCCCAGCTGACTCGAGTTCTATCTCGTACGAACCGTCTCGCCGCTGTTATTCAAGAGCTCGCGCGATTCTCGAAAAACTCATGTATAGCGAGTCGAACCCAAAACAAGAGCTCTATAAAACGGGACGGAGAGACGCGCAAAAAAAAAAATATCTCAACAAATTTTTATGAAACAAACAGTGGTGTCGGAAAGGGAAAAATGTCTTCGGTGGGTAAAAAAGTATGAAGCCTGCCCGAGGTTTGTATTACACACCGACACGATCTCTCATTCGGGATTTCGCACTACTGACTACTGAAAACCAGACGGTAATGCGGTTATACTGACGACCAACGCACGGACGTCCGAAGTCCCGAGACAGTCGAGCCGATATTTTTTTTTTTTTTTAATCAAGAACCGTGTACAGCGAAGAACTCGCAGTAGATACGGAAAGTACGTGTCGGACCGAAGAAAGATGATTTTTTGTTGTTGTTAAATTTCCTCGTCCACCGTCGACGGACCTCGGCAAGGGAATGTTGTCGACGGAGGAGTGCCAGCTTCGCCAGTGGCTCGGGAGTACAGCTGGAAGGAGAGCACACGTTTCATAAACGGACACGCTTCACCACAGTCAAACCTCGTAGCTGTGGTCGGACGGTGGTTCGCGTTTTCTGCGCCGGATGGCAGCACCAGCTTGGCCGCAGTGGGGATCTTTCAGCGGCAGAATATTCATACAGAATCGCTGTCGACTGCAAATTTTCCCACCTTGTCGGACAAAACTGTGAAGAGCACTTGCTCAATGTAACGCATGCTTGCGCCGCTTCCTCCACACAATGGGTCGTTAAATATAATATAATAACTCGTGTACTTTAACAACAAAAAAATTGTGTTAAACATCAAATACCATGACATGGTGAGAAAAAAAATCATGCAAAATGTACGAAAACATTATTCAACTTGTGGGCGAATATTCAGCTCGTTAACTCAAAATCCGCTCTGATTATCCCGGCTGTTAATCAACGCGTGGGCGAGCAGTACACACGGACGGAGAGAAACATATGATAATATCACCTAAAATAGTTTGGAAAAAATCTTCGGATGCTGTAAGGTAAACGGCCCAGTTTTCGCCACTGTCCCAGTTACCACCATTAATCGCAATTTATACTAATAGTAAATACAGTGTACGTTAAATACAAACGAAATTGACGGCACGTTGACGAGCGGTTTACTCTTGATTAATGCCGCGCTACGTATATTTTTTATAAAATGTTCCCTTCAATAATTGAAGATGGCGGAAACTGGGCCGCTTACCTTAAGGAAGGAGTCTCGCTGCGCGCTGACTTCGCATAAGTTCAACAACAATATGCGAAAATTGCAAGTACTTCTTGATGGTGTAAAAATCTGAAAAAAATCATGTATAGTAAAGGTACTGAGAAGATTAATTTTGCATAATAATAATTGCAAAACGTTATTAACAAATTCATCAAAAAATTAATTGGTTTACAAATTACCCGACAACAAAACTTTTTTTTTATGAAAATGATTCGTTTATTTTCCTGAATACCTATGAATTTTTTCAGATTTTTAAGTAATCGTTGATTTTTGTTCTATAAAAAAATAAAAAATCAATGATTACTTAAAAATCTAAAGAAATTCATAATTTGTTAACCAATAAATTTTTTGATGACTTTGTTAATAACATTTTGCAATTATGCTGTATGCGTATAAACATACGAATGAATACAGCGACAGAACGTATACGTTTTACAAACAAGTGTTTCAAAAATAACTCCCCTGAGCGTTACAAATATAGCTCGAGAAATGTCTGGTTATCTCGAAATAGGGATTCATTGCTCGTACTGACCCTTGCTACAATCTCATAGTTTATGTTGTGATCACATTGTGTCCATATATACTAAAAACTGTGCAAACGACAGAACCATTCATTTGTTACGTTAAACAATATTATGGATGACAATTTCACCCGCCTGGCCATATCACCCTAATTTACTCTATAATAATTCATTTATATCGAAGTCGGAAGGTTCCATCGGCTTCCCGTGCCGTTTGATTTGGAGAGTCCATGTTTTCACTATCTGTCACTTGTCAATGTCACATTCACAGTTCTTAGCTTTTTAGGCTGCAAATTAATCGGCGCACATGCTAAATGCAGGCTAGTATGGGGGGAGTAAAATAAGCGATGGGAGAAGTTCGTGCGATGAGCAATTTCCGAGATATGAGGGTTTAAAGTCGACCTCTACTCCAGTTGAATTCTACTTGTCCCGAGAAATGCCATCAACTACGGTGGTCGTACGTCGTGACATGCGCTACACGCACGTAACAAGTTTCTTGCGATACGTTTTCGAAAGTCGGCGCTCACATTTCACGTATTTAATAAAAATTTGAAATAATAATAATAATAATAATAATAATAATAATAATAATAATAATAATAATAATAATAATAATAATAATAATAATAATAATAATAATAATAATAATAATAGGTCCAGTTGCATTATCTCCACTACACATGTCTCGTCTGGCTATTGATGGGGGAGCGTCCGGCTCAGTGGCATGGCCAATGCCGTCGGAGGTTGCTCGTGCGAATCTGGTTCACTTACACTGTAAAAAATGTCTGCATCGAAATTAATGTACTTGTATTGTAAGCTTTTATGCATAACCTGGTATATTAAATTTAATATACAAATGTTGTGTAAAATGAATGTACGGAAAATAAAAAATAATAAAAAGTGGTATTTTTAATAAGAGTTTTTTAATGGTATTAAATGTATTTAAAAATTACTTCAAAACTACCGTAATTTTACATAATATTTGCACATTAAATTTAATATACTGGTTTATGCATAAAAGCTTCCAATATCGGTACATTAAATTAAAAATTTTTTTTAACAGTGTATTGATGCATCCCCGGAAAATGGTGCAACTGCTCCATATTTTTGTCAATAATTTGTTGCGTTTCAATTGTCAAATGTCGTCTAGAGGGGTTTCTGCACTCTTCCGTTTTCCTGTTACGATTTCTTTATAAATTTCCGTGACTTCGGATCGGCGCATCGCGCAACTGCTATCCGGTAATTTCACGTCATTAGTAAGAACGCAAAATTATGGGGTTTTTATTTGTTTCCGTCTGCTAGATTCGTCCGACGATGCGTGGCTCGATGTATCAACATGAAACACCTTGCGTGCCTCTTCGATGATTTACACTAAATGTAGACTTCTAGAGACGCAATCGCCGTCGAGCGATTCTCCGTATTACATCCGTCTTTGAGAACGTGCTGCGAGCAGGATTCCAGTCCGCGATTATAGTGAACTCTGCGTCCAGGGGATCGAATCGCAACTTCTCAGGAGACCACACTACTACGAGAGTTTTCAGTGACTTGGCGGCGTGCATCGTATTTGGGTCATAGTGTCTCGTCGTGTTGCTTCTCTATACGGATTGCTATAAATCCTTTTTTACAAACTTCCGACGTAAATGCTCCTATTATCGGTATTCCACCTCCAGTTCTTCATTCCGTACGACTTGGTCCCAACTGCAGAAAAAAATGATGAATGTAGAATTACACCGAGACAATTTAAATTTGTAGATTCAATTGTTACTTAGGGAAGACCGGGGCAAAGTGGCACAGCGGGGCAAAACGGAACAGTAAGGGAAAAACTCAATTTTCCAATAATTTTTGGATGTCCAATTTTGTCCCAACGATACATCCGGATTTTCAAACCCGTTTTGCCCCACTTACCACCATCGCCACCAGCCAAAAATTATTGGAGAATTGTTTTCATTTTTTTGAGGTGATTTTTTTTTTACATTTTTCTTTTATATGGCTTTTATATGAAGGTGGTAAATATGGACTGGACCGCGTATCATCGATTTACGTGTTAATCGAGGTGGGCCATATTCACCACTTTAACCCTATTCTTTTTGTCTCTTGATTACATTTTTCGGTCTGGTGTTTTTTTTTTTTTTTGGTTTTTCATTAAAATGCCCTCGTACAAGTTTGCGGTTAACATTTTCCTATATCGCTCATCGCTTCACCTTTAATTTCCGACTAGACCTTCGTTAAAACTGGCAAAATGTTTGGCGATTCATGGCGTTCGCGGCCTCGATATAAAATTTTTTTTCCGGATATAATCGATATCACGTTACGATGCGGGCATTGTATTTCGATGGGCTTTGCCACGTCCCGCAGTAGCGATACTGTGAGGCGTTTCGTGGTCGATGAAACTACGCCCTTAATAAGTTTCTCATTGTGTGCTGAGCGCCAGTCGTGCATTCCCAACGGGTTCATACAATTTCCTATGATGCAATATATATCGCTGTACAGCGTAGAATTTATCGCGTTGCCAACATGATATTCTGTAATTAACGAATCAATTTATGTACACTTGAAAAAGACACCTAAAAATGTTCATACGTGACCGGTCATACACGCAATAGCAAACAAATTTGCATCAGTTCGTAATTTGCATAACCGAGAAATCTTTTAGCGCGAGCACACGAATATACTCGGTATTACAAAATGGGTGTGCCGTTTTTTTCATCATTAACGCCAGTGTAATTGTTTATGTACGGCTAATGACGTTGCAAAACAATTATGAAGTTACGTTGTGATGCCGCCGAAGATTGCATAGCATGCATTACAGGGCATTACTATCATCTGAGATTTTGAGGGATAACCGGTCGTGTGAATCAACGTTGAGTAGGCCACAATACTAGAAGCACGCTTTCGCGTGAAGGACGCGAGGAGGCGGGCGTCACGTTTTACCGATTTCATGTTTTAAGAACTTGAGCACAAACCGACGACGAAGCCGGGAGGATTCGAATACCCAGGTGAGATTTAACCATCGGCAGGGCTTCGGGACAGCGCAAGTTGCCGAAGGTCTTACACTTGCCCCCCTCCAAGTCGGTATCCGGAAGACCCTGGTATTGAGTCGGAACCAACATATTAGAGTAACGGAAAATGTTATCGCCGCGCCTGTACTGGGTGCCGTATTGGAGCGTGTGTTCTATTCCTTAAATCAATGGCTGGAAATATTATGCGAAGATCATTCATCTACCTCGGCCCCACGCTAATGCACTCCGGGTCCATTCTAAATATATTTGATATGTCACGAATGTTTTTTACCCCACTTTCCTGCGTTCTTTGATTCGAACCTTTTTGCTGTTCAGGAGGTTGGAGCGAGTGGTGTTCATACCGCCTAAATTCGAGAAATTCGGGCAAGAATTGCAAACACTTCCCAATGTTATAAAAATCTGAAAAAATTCTTACTCATTATAGGCATTGAAAAGACTAATTTTACATAATAATAATTTCAAAATTTTATTAACAAATTGTTGAAAAAAAAAATTGTTCATCAAAATATGTGGTAACTCCACTTTTTTTATGAAAATGATTCGTTCACTTTTCGGAACGAAATTTTTTCGGATTTTTATCTTTATTTTGACTTTTGCACATTTTTCCATGTAAATAACAAGAAAAATCAAAATAAAGATAAAAAACTGAAAAAATTCATATGTATTCCGAAAAATGAACGAATCATTTTATTTAAAAAAAAGTTGAGTTACCACATATTTTGGTGAACAATTTTTTTTTTCAACAATTTGTTAATAACATTTTGAAATTATTATTATGCAAAATGAATATTTCTCGAATTTAGGCAAAATGAACAGCACTCACTCCAACCTCCTTAAATGTATTCGAGATACATTCCAGGGAAAAATTAAAAATATTCTCTGTAATGTTACTTCAGGTTAGAGTTCGAAATTGTCGTCATATTGGAAATACGTCACTTCCGGTCGAAAAATGAGACTTTCAAACCGGAAGTGTCGTCACAGAGAAATATTTTAATCTTGATCTGCCAAGCAGCGGCGTAGCATTACCCAGTGCTTGTTAGTGTTCGGAAGACCGTCGGGTTCGCTCTGGCTATCTAAAGTAAACGGCCCGGTTTGTAATACTTTTAGAGCAGCGGTCACACTTTTCTATTAATTACGAATGTGTAATATCATCAAAGTGAAAACAAACTGATTAAAACCTTCTGAATGAGATTTATCTATTTTGCAAATCAAATCATCATGAATTTTGTTTAAAATATTGACCGAATCATAATGCTTGTCTACTGCCGGTGTTTCTAACACTGTAGACCCCCGTCGTAGTTTGTTGTAGTTTGTAAACCCCGCGTGAGCTCGATTTCTGACACTCGTGCAGCAGTTTATGACGCCCGCGTGAGCCCGATTTCTGACACTTCATGCAGCAGTGCGTGACATCTGCGCGTACTTACTTACTCAGCATATTGACAAGACACTAACATTTAGAAAATATATGAAGGGATTGCATTGGAAAACAAATAATTTGGCAGAGTTAAATGGAAAAATGTGTTGAGCACGAAATTCTGACAAACTTTCATAGAGTATCATAATTTCATAATTAATTTCATAGAGTATCATAATTTCATAATTAATTTCATAGAGTATCATAATTTCATAATTAATTTCATAGAGTATCAGAATTTGACGAAACAAAAAAAAAATGTATAAATCATTAGGATTTTCTTCTTATCGATGAAGTGTTGCCTGCTGAAGATTTTGGTGTAATTTTCATGTGGTTCGATAGTTATTTCAGTGTGAAAACGCACTATTGTACATCCGCTGAAGCGAGTGAGCTCCGTCTAGCGATGCTCTTCCGTATCTTGCACTGAGATGCAAGTCGCACCATTCATGAATAAATGTAGGGTAAAAGTGGAGAATATGGCCCGGTCCATATACCATTGATTGATGCGTTAATCGAGGCGGGCCATATGCACCACTTTTACCCTAATTACTGAACATTTAATTTAACAAATGTGCCTGTCTCCAAAATAAACTACATGTAATTACATTAGCCAGTACCCCGATTGATATTTGACGAAAACTGAATTTACACACTGAAAAAAAAAAAAATTGTTGTTTTAACCAAAAATCGCGGTGACATACATTCAAAGCTGTTATTTGTTAGGTACAAATAAAGCATTGTTTTGTTAATCGATTATTTGCTTCAATTTACTAAAAATTTGTCGACTGAAACAAACATACTTGTTGTACCAACAAAATACACGTTTGAACGATATGTCACCGCGTATTTGCTTGATGCAACCATTTCTTTTTCTCAGTGCAGCCGTTAAAAATGTGCCGCAGGGTTTGCAAACTCTGCCGCTTACCTTACGCCGGCCGGAGAAGTACAGATATGTCGTTTTGTCGTACGGAAGCCAGTGTGGAGCGAGCGATGTGCAATTTTTCCCGTTACATCGGAATCCTACCTGGGTCGTTTCGGATTGTCTCGGAACGCAAGAACAGCGGTGTCGTCGATCTAAACGTCGAGAATTACACTTTCCGCAAACCTACATGCCGAGATCTTCACAGCAAGATGCCAGCGGACAACGATGGTTCATTCCTCCTGGACTTTGAGAATGACGGAAGCGTCGACATTGACTTTGAGAATGACCGCCGCGTCGACCGAAGCTCCGTGAACAATGATCCCCTGGACTTGGGACCCAAGATTTTAGTGACTTTCGAGCCGGAACCCAAGAACAACCGGCCTGTTGACCTGACCCCGCGATCGAACGTTCCGCCGTTCCGGAATTCGAGAACCACGACGCCGACGACCTAGAAGTCGGCCGTTCAGTCAACCTGGACTCCGAGAATTATGGTTCCAATCGACCTGAAGTCCGAGACGGAGGAGGCGGGACCGCGATATTACCTCCTATATCTATTTGAATTGGGTCAGCGAGCGTGCGAAATGTATTTACAATCGAATGTTACGAATTGTCGTTCAATGTGGATGCACGCCAATCGTAAACAAGGTCACATACAGGCGAACGATATTCTTAACGCGACTGGCATCCGCTGCGATAACTAATTAATTACGAGCTTTATATACGTAGCATTAACTTTTTTTTTTCTCTCGTGTCTTTGTCAAGTTGTAGCCGTTTAATTCGAACAGGGGCCAGTGAATTAAAGATTATTGTCGACTTCCACGACGAGTCCAGGGGTTTTCGAGTCGCTCGTTTGCTAATACGTTTCATCGCTGTATATGTATAAGCATATGAATTAATACACGTCATGCGAACGAGTGACTCGAGAATGGCCGTTCAGCTCACAGGGGCCAAAAAAATTTCTGCCGAGGTGACAGTGACAATGCAGTCGAGTCGAATACCCGGCTCACTGTGTTACCGTCACCCGTCATTGTTCTCATTGATTACCATTCCCAATGTGTCGACAGCTTTTATTTATTATTATGTGGGCCAAAGTTTCCGCTACACACGTGAGATGTAAAACTGGCTAATCAAAGGTGAGCCTTCGACGATTCAGAAATGCTGGATGCGTTGAACACTTAACGAAGCTCACGAGGGCAATGGTTCACCTTCATTTTTATTTTAGTTTTCATTCAGTCGGAATAGTTCCTGTACCGTGTGAGATTTTCACCGGCGATAGCACAGTTTGGGGGGCTAGTATAATTAAAACTGGGTGCCGCTGGTTTGTACGCGTGTTACGTACACTGTTAAAAAAAATTGTTTGAAAATTAATTAACAGTACGGGAAGCTTTTTCACATAAACTGTTTCTGAAATTTCAAACACATTTGCGTTGCAATTTTACAGTAAAATTTGTATTTTTCATTAAAATATTTATAAATGTGAAGCAAAAGATTTGTAATTTTTATATCCGGTACTTTTATTTTACATTAAAGTACATTAAGGTTCAATTAATGTAAGTAATGATAGTAAATTTCACGTTCCAGTACATTAAATTAACAATTTATTTTTACAGTATATAATGTACGTAATATGCACGTACGATGTACAGTGTATGCGCACCCAGAAAAATAAATATTTATTTGGTTCAAGTAAAATATTTTTTGATAAAATTAAATATTTATTTAAATTGAATAAATGTTTATTTTTATCAAATAAATATTTTGCTTAAACCAAATGAATATTTATTCGCGGGTGCCCGACGAATGAATTATTTTTCTGGGTGCGATAGGCAGACGGCAGGTTGCAAAAGAGGCCAAGAAAAGTTTGCCGAGGTGAGAGTCACAATGCAGAGTCGAATCCTTTCATTGAGCCAAGTCCTAATACGTCGGTATAAACGATTCAGTCATTACCCCCATAGATTACCATTCCCAATGTGTCGACAGCTTTGTGTGCTGCATGTCTCAAAGTTTCAAGCACACACTTGAGCTGTGAAACTAATCAAACGCGAGACCTCGGCGATTCACAAATGATGGATGCATTGAACACTCCGCAAAGCTAAACGACAATGCTTAACCTCCATTTCAATTTTAGTTTTTTATTCAGCCTGAATTATTACCCGTGTCTCGTGCTTTAATTGCACCGATATGATAATATAATTCGGGGCACCGGTGTAATGGATGCGATCGGCAGTCGGCACGTTGGAGTAGGGATGACCGATTATTGCATTGCCAGAATGCAATAATTATAATTGGACGGGGTGTGGTGGAGACTCGGAGGTAGAGGTGGCATCAACGTCCGGAAAGCAAAGTAAGGTTCTCCTTGATGGCGGTGTGCTCCTGGCTGGGACAGACAATTTCTTGGTGGTTCGCGAGGAGCGCGCGATCCTCTTGCAGTCAGTGGTCCAGTGGCCGATCGGAGCGTCAGGTCGTATAGCGAGGGCGGTGAGGTGGTACCGTCGATATTCGTTGTACCTGTCCATCAGTAACCGTGCCGAGTTCTTCATATTCGTTGTCACAGAAGACCGTTGTGTTCGCTTCGTGCTTTCGCTCTCGAGCAGAACATCATCCGTCGTTCATCGAGTGAAATATTTTCTGGTAATGTAAGTAGACGCTTGTCGTTGCCTGTACATCAGTCGACAACGAAGGATGTCGTTATAAGTAACTGAGATGAGGTAGGAGTGGCTGTAGGGCGAAAGTGATGAAAATGGCACATCACCATTAACACGTAAATCGATTATCGCTTTTACTCGATGCCTTTCTGGCGCTAGATCATCGATACGAAATAATTGTTCGAGACGTGTTCGGTATATCAATGAAGTACGATAAGTGTAGGGGAGAGCGGGGCAAAATGGCATAGCGGGGCAAAATGGAATAATGAGGCAAAACGTAACTTTCCAATAACTTTTGGATGGTGGCGGTGATGGTGAGTGGGGCAAAACGGTGTTGAAAATTCGGATGTATCGTTAGGACAAAATGAGACAGCCAAACATTATTGGAAAATTGAGTTTTACCCCCGCTGTGAGGGCAAAACTCAATTTTCCAATAATTTCTGGATGCTCCATTTTGTCCCAATGATACAGCCGGATTTTAAACCTATTTTGAGCCAGGCACCACCATTGCCACCATCTCAAAGTTATTGGAGAATTGCGTTTTGTCTCATTATCCCGTTTTGCCCCCGTATGCCATTTTGCCCCGCTCTCCCCTAGTTTCGGCGTGACAAAAAAAAATTGAATCGGAATAAATGTAGAATCGGACACATTAGAATCGGACAAACATTATGAGGCGTTCTCGAAGAGAGGTCATCGCGAGCTATAAATTTCACACATTTGATTCATCACGATTTGAATTCCACGAATTTATTTATGGAATTCGCACGCAAAAGCTGAATTCCACGAATTTATTTGTGGAATTCGCACGCAAAAGCTGAATTCCACGAATTTATTTGTAGAATTCGCACGCAAAAGCTGAATTGCACGCATTTATTTGTAGAATTCGCACGCAAAAGCTAAATTGCACGCATTTATTTGTGGAATTCGCACGCACAAGCGTGCAATTGACTCAATTGTTTTTTTTTCTCTGTGCACGTTCCGAGGAACTGGACACGTTCCGAGTAACTCGAAATGCAGCGCTATCAATACCGATTGAGCCATGAGCTGTTTTATCCGTCAAAACGTGCCAGTGCGACGACGAAAGTTGATCCACCAGCGGTCAAAACAAAAGCCGGAAATGCCCTCCCCGGGCTCCGATACAGTTCACTCATTTTTATTTATGTTTTGCTCATTTACCGGGTTCGTGTACACAGTTTGCGTAATATTGACAAACGCTTCGTAGCTTCGCAAACAGAGTTGAGCAAAAGACTTTCATTTGCGTTGAAGAAAATCATCGATGCGTCGACGACCTGAATCATAGTGTGCTATTATCGCGTAAGCCTTTATCTGATGGATACCTGGTAACGGAACTCCAGTAAGTACGTCGTCGATACTGTATTTTTCATGGAGGACGCATAATCATAATGTAATTGGTACCGTGCACGGTTGTCCGAGAATCGAATTAATTAGACACATTAAACATACGATCGGCCAGGATTTAGTACGGTAAACGCGGTGAATATGGACCACTCGAAATAACACGGGTAGTATACGAAAATCGGTCCAGGCCATATTTGCCATTTTTACACCAGAAATATTTTATCAAATGTTCCGCTGTTATAGTCGCGAATATTTAGTTGCATATCAGTCGCGCACGTGCACTGTAAAAAAAGTCTGCGTCGAAATTAATGTACTTGTATTGGAAGCTTTTATGCATAACCTAGTATATTAAATTTAATATACAAATGTTGTGTAAAATGAATGTACGGTAAATAAAACATAATAAAAAAGTGGTATGTTTAATAAAAGTTCTTTAATAGTACTACATGTATTTGAAAATTACTTTAAAACTACTGTAATTTTACATAATATTTGTACATTAAATTTAATATACTGGTTTATGCATAAAAGCTTCCAATATCGGTACATTAAAT
>JAPYZC010008451.1:0-16889 GCA_030522665.1 Ichneumoninae sp. A BG-2022a
TACCCGTTCGTTACGCTTTTGTGTTTGTTTTTTTTTTTTTATTTCACATGTCCCCATTCAAGGACTCACATTTCTTTCGTCCGCTCCGCGATTCGAGAAATCAAATATCGTGGGCCCGCCTGGCCCCTATCACCTTCACATCGATTTATATTGATATACATATGTGTGTGTGTGTGTATACATATATATATACACATAGGTATATATATATATATCACCGCGACGACTCCGCGATCCCGCTTTATAAACAAAGCGACGATCTATCTCTAATACAAAAAAAATTACAAATACGAGAGAATAGTGTCTGCATTTTTTTTAAGTCTAACTTTGTTTTTTTATTTGTTTATTATGTCTCAGTCCCTCGAAGAGATCATTTAGCGAGAAAATTGCGAGCCCACAAGCGCCTCTCGATCACATTCCTTAAAGCTTCGATTTTAAAAGATATTTTTTTTAAGGGCTTTTGCGCGGTTAGCAGTGAGCTCGTAAAATTTCGCTTTCTTTATATGCGCGTCTGTCTTAAATTAAAAAATACCCCCTGTGAATTCTCCACAGGGTCTTGGCATATTACCAATAAGGGACCGATTAAAAAAAAATGGATTCAATAAAAGATAATAGAGCTAAAAACAAGAGAAACGGAAAGAGAAAGAGAGGGGGACGAAGGAAATTGAGACAACGAAAATCCGAAATTCCGCCGTTAATGCTTCAAAAATTTCGTCTCGAAGTTTTGAAAAATTGTTTTGTTATTTTGGTTTTTTTTTTACGTTATTGCATACTCGATAGAACACCGTGCGAGTGAGCTTAGATTTAAAAAATAATGAACGTCGAGCAAACGTGAATTGCACTATTGTTTTTTTCGTCAATAATCTCCCACTCTTTCTCAATCCGACTCTCTACACGTTAAATGATTCTCCCGTCGAAATCTCCCTCTCCCTCTCTCCGCCGATCTCTCTCGTTCTCCGCGCCTCGCCCTATGCCTCATTTGACTTCTTTGGAAATAAATCTGTCAACGTCTATTCGTTATCAATAAACTTTTCCTCTATAATACGTAAACGAGACCTCGGAAAAACATCGAATTGAGAACTCTCGAGTTCAAGCCGGTTTCGCGATATCGGTGTCGTGACAATAAAAAAAATTGTTAAAACCATTCGAGAGAGAAAGACGAAGAGGTGAAAGCAAAAAAAGAACATGGACAAAAAGCGTGTATGTGTGTGTGTGTGTGTGTGAGAGAGAGAGAAAAGGAGAAAGAGAGTAAACGAGAATAATAAAAAATTTACGCGTTGATAACAAAAAAGAATTCTACAACAAAATACTGCTCGCTTCGCATCCACACGTTTCCATTCCGATCGAAAATTGTACGAACGTGCTATGTGTTTTCGGTTTTTTTTTTTTTTTTTTTTTTTTTTTTCAAGAACGCAAAGTCGACAACGAAACACTTCCTTCCTAATAAATGAAGAGCACCAACGAGGATCGCTTTGTTATTTTTCATTTTCTATAAACCTGTCTGATATGTAGGTGTTCGCCTGTAGAAGAGCGCGCGGTACATGAGCGCGTGGCTATTGGTCAAGGTGTGCGGATTTCGTAAAAATTTCTTAACATCTTCCCGCCGACAACGAATACCCTCGTGACTCGTACATCGAAACCCGACTCGATTCGGCTCCGTACAAAATTGACAAAAATTTTTATTTTTCATACCGAAGTATTTTTCTCAATTCCGAGGAGATTCCGCTCGATAAAAATCTCTATGCAAAACGACAATAAAAACTATGGAAATTCGAGACAAAAGCATAATCGCACAAACCGTTCGCTTTTTTGTTGTTGATTTTTTTTTATCGTTTTGTATAGAGTTTCTCTTCAACGTCTACGCTCTTCAAATCTCGCACACGTAATTCTATGGTGCACATACACGGTTACATAATTATAATGAGACGGTGTTTTTTTTTTTTTTTACTCGTTCAGATGCCTACGATTTCCCCATCATCGTGAATTCGCCGCCTCTCGGCGCGCCTCAGTTTTTTACGCTAATGTATACCAATATATATTTTCTATATACATATTTTTTGTTTGTTTATATATGCGATCACAGAACATGTATAATTCGTGTGTATGCTTCGTGGCCGCGTTTTACGTTTTGTTTTTTTTGCCTCTCGATCTTTCTCACTTACGTCTTATCTTACGATCTTACGCGGGTTTGATTCGTTCGAACGGAGCGCGTTCTCTCTTTCTCTCTCTTAATCGATACGCGATAAGCGACCTAGTGTTGCGAACCGTTGGTCATTATGGGAAGGATTACATTTTTTTTTCCTTACTTTCCCTAGTTAATTGTTGTTTGTTTTTTGGTTGTTTCTTTTTTCTTCTTTTTGTCGACGACTCCAGCATACCCACGTTACAAATTACATCAAATTTAAGCTTAAGGCTCTATTAATCGATCGTTTCAGTCATTCCCGTTCCTCGTCTGCATCATAACGCGCACTACCGTTCGCAGTTCTTTGAATTTTATCATCTAAAGAAAAAAAAAAGCGTGATATTCAAGATCGAAAGTTTACAATCATATTTTTCACTGATAAAAAATCAATCAGGAAATGTTGACGAAGCGATACAATAACGAGAATCATTTTTCGTACCAATGAACCGAATTACTCTTGATATATATTTTATTTTATTAGTCAATTTTCGAAAATTTTATTCTGATCAGTGGATAATGAAACGCTTTGCTTATACTGAAATTAACGGTAGTGCATTTTTTTTTTCAAGCGTCCTTTCTATCAGCCATTCCGATCTACAACATCGAAGGCATGAATATTCGTTGATAGCCGCAAAGTCATCGAGGTCTGTTTTCGATTTTGAGAATATGCTATTTTTTATGTGTGTGTGTGTGTGTGTGTGTTCGTAGATGTGTAAGTCTGTGTGCTGTGTTTTGTCGGCGTGCTAGACAGCATAAAGTCGACGGCTTTGAACCCGATTCGCATATAATTTTCGCTCGGTTATTAATTTTCATCGATCGCGTGTCCCGGCGTTCCCTCGAGGCTACGTTCGAGGCTCGCGTGTTTCAATCGCTGCACCTCACAAATTCTTAATCGACCTAACTGATAGATATCGTTTCTCTATTTACATGTCACGTGTAAGCGCTACAACCGACGATTTATCGCTCTTTAGCGGGTTTTCGTGCGAAACCGCGACTACGCGTTTTGTAAGCGATTTAGAAGCCAGACAGAATTTACATGGAGACGCTGGTAAATGGTTGTCGAAGCCATTGAATTTGAATAAAAAAAATTGCCAGTTCAGCGGTTAAAAAGAAACATTTTTGAACAATAAAACCGAACTTTCACATCGCTTTAAGCGCAAATTTTCACGAGTATTTTTTTTTCTTCGGGAGACGAGTCTCACGCGTGACTCACAGAAATACATTTTTTTTATATTAACTTTCTTTTATCATTCCTTACATACGCGAGTAGATAAAAATTGTCCTTCAGTTCGCAATGGCTCAAAGCTGTTTGGTACTATATATATATATATATTTTTGTTTTATTTTCTTTTTAATATTGACAGATTATTGAAATTTTGTTAAAGCGTAACGGATTTTGCATCGCGTGCGGAATGGCCGCACGGATCTCAAAGTAAAATTCAACAATGTCGGACAAGCGAACGGAAAGCCTGCATAGATAACGTGCCGAACGTAGAAAAATACATGGTTCGTATTTACAAAGTGAATCTTCCTCTCTTTCGTTTTGTCGTCTAAAAGGTTTAAATAAAAAGTTTAAAACATTTTTTTTTTCTCTTCTTCCTTTGCGTCGCAGATTGACGCAAGTGTTTCCGACGATCCTCCGTGTCTCTCTCTCTCTCTCTCTCCCTGTTTTCGTTTCTCATTTTAGCTCTCTCTTTCGCCCCCTCCACACTATCTCTCTCAGCCCCATTTACCTCATCCTTTCGTTTATAAATCACTTGTGTTATCGTTATCTGATTTTTGAAATATATCACTAAATTCCATCGACTTACTATTGTCTCTCAGTAATCCGAATACACTGGATTTCCGAGCTGCGTTGGTCGCGACTCATCCGCGAGCATGGTCGCTGGGCGCAAAACGACGAGAAACACGAGACGACCATATATATATTTTTTTTTGGCATTTACTCGGTTTTGAAAATTTAATTTCGCGGATTCAAAGATTGTTACGTTAAGCGCTCGATCGTCAAAAAAATTTCAATTGATTTTTATTCGCTCATTTTCTCAAAGACCATCTCGGTCTCGAGAGATCACTTTTTCCGAAGTGAACGTTCGACGATTCGCGGGGGCATCGGAAACGCTTGACAACGGATTTTTGTTGTTTCTTTTGCGTTTCGAGTTATTTTCCATCGTTAGTTCAGTCGTCGGAGTACTCAAAACCGTTCTCTCACCGTCGTTCTACGTGTCTAAAAAAAAAAATAATCTCAATGCTCGACGAGCAATCGACGGAAAAGCTCGACTCCGTTTTCTACAGTCCTCAGAGTTCGTGTGTTCCGTGTCGCGTGTATTAAAAAAAAGACGCTTGAATCCTCCTCCTCGTCCGATTCGTGTGCACCAGAGAGTCTCGCCGCAATGACGAGCGTTCTTCGATCGATGAATCGACTGACTGACCGCCGACTGACTTTACGAACAGAACGAACGAGTCGAGGCCATCGGTCGCTTAAGTCATGTATCTCATCACGGCACGTAGGGCATACAGTAATTCCGCCTGCATGCGCGCTTCGAGGATCATCAGATTTACGTGAACCTAGATGGATAAGACAGAACAAAAATTATTAGTCGTTACATCGACAGCACAAGTGACGCTCTTACCGAACGACAAACAACGGATTTTTTATGCAATTAATTTACTCCAACAAATTAGTTTTCCGAAAAGAAAAATTTAACACGTTTCAGAAACTTGACATAGAAGTTTTTTGTAAAGTGTTTATAGTGTAGAAACTCTATATTGAGTTCATTTACATTGTCTGTTATGTTTTCTTAAAATCGTAGCGCAACAGAGTAACTGTAAAAATAAATAGTAAATTTAATGTACTGGAACTTGAAATTTAAAATAAATATATAAAATGAAAATAAAAATACCAGATATTAAAATTACAAATCTTTTGCTGCAATATTTACAAAAATGTTCATGAAAAATAAACATTTTATTGTAAAATTGCAACATACATGTGTTTGAAATTTCAGGAACGGTTTATGTAAAAAAGCTTCCAATACTGTTCATTAATTTTCAAACAAAATTTTTTTACAGTGTAGGGTACAATATAAAATTTTTAATTCACACTCAATAAAAAACTTGTGGAAATAAATAGAGACACAGAAGATGATGAACAAAAAAGATAGTTAACTCTGAGCATTAAAAGGGGTTAACAGGTCGGTTTGATCGTCGTTGTCGTTCCGTCAAAGCGTTTTTTGTTTTTAGATTATCGAGATTTTAAACTAACTTTTTCACTGTGTTTGAACTCCCTCATGACACGATCGTAATCCCTCTTGGTGACGCGCTCCGGATAACAAACCGCGCTCTTTATGAATGTCTTGAGGCTGCGTTCGAGCAGTTGATTGACCTCGTTGTAGTCGTAATCGTCGTGTCTTATACCGAACATACACTGAATGTAATTCCATATGGCTCTCCTGAAACGCGACGTGTCGACTTTGTTGTGTGTGCCCATCGTGTAATACGTCAGATTGTAGGCCGTTTTGAACTTGTCATCGAGAAGATTGCCGACGTCGTTGTACAGACGATTTACCAGGGAGTAACCGTGATCGTCCCAGGAATAGTCTTGTACGCGGAAGGTCGGTATGTCGTTTAACTGGCCTCTCTGCAAGTGAAACACGATTATTTTCATTGAACGCTCCATCGATCGAGCCCGGACGAACTTTGTTGCCAAAAGCGAGGCTCACCTTGGCAAAGTCTTGATAAATGAATGTGGGATCCTCGATGAAGAGGCCGATGTCGGAATCGAGAACGGAACTACTCCTCTGCGGTGCGGCCGCCAATTCTGCCGATTGCGTCTCGACGCTTTCGAATCTTTTCGACAGTTCCTCTTGCGTTATCTGATACGATTCCGATTTTTCCGAGAGGCGCTTCATCCGCTCCATCAGGGTCTCAACGCCGACTTCCTGCTCGCCGACTATACTCGGCGAAGGGGGCGGCGACGGGATCGTTTCTGCAACCACAAGGTATTACATTTTAATACAAATTATTTCAGTGTGAGTGTGTGACAGTGTGAGTGTGTGACAGTGTGAGTGTGTGACAGTGTGCGTGTGTGACAGTATGAGTGTGTGACGGTCTGAATGTGTGACGGTCTGAATGTGTGACGGTCTGAATGTGTGACGGTCTGAATGTGTGACGGTCTGAATGCGTGACGGTCTGAATGTGTGACGGTCTGAATGTGTGACGGTCTGAATGTGTGACGGTCCGAATGTGTGACGGTCTGAATATGTGACGGTGTGTTTGATGGTGTGTTTGACGGTGTGTTTGATGGTGTGTTTGACGGTGTGTTTGACGGTGTGTTTGACGGTGTGTTTGACGGTGTGTTTGATGTGTTTGACGGTGTGTTTGACGGTGTGTTTGACGGTGTGTTTGACGGTGTGTTTGACGGTGTGTTTGACGGTGTGTTTGACGGTGTGCTTAACGGTGTGTTTGTCGGTGTGAGTGTGACGGTGTGCGACGGTGCGCGACGCTGTGTGTGACGGTGTGTGTGACGGTGTGTATGACGGTGTGTGTGACGGTGTGTATGACGGTGTGTGTGTCGGTGTGTGGGACGGTGTGTATGACGGTGTGTTTGACGGTGTGTTTGACGGTGTGTTTGACGGTGTGTGTGACGGTGTGACAGTGACATTATGATTGAACTAACCAGTCTTGCCACCGCAGTTGGGGATCTTTTTTGGGCTGCTTATCAGCTTGTCTTTGGCAGGTTGCACTGTATTGGTATTGTCCTGAACATTTTCCTTGTAATGATGGCCGGCGACGTTGTCGAGCTCCTCATTAATTCCACAAGAGAATACGAAAGACGAGAGTGAGTGGAAGTGTGCCAGCAGGACTATGGCGTGGACGACCTCCGCCAGCGACCAGTTGTCCGCACCTTTCGTCAGTTTCTGTATGAAATTAATTTATTGCATAATGTTATTTATGATTATCATCAGTAAAACTTTTCAGGGGAAGAGGATGGATGATTTTTAAAATCTACATACCTCTATGTGAGTTTTGTTCAAAAGCCATGGCCTGTGTGCTAATATTTTGTTGATCTCGTACAGATTTTGAAGCTTGTCGGGAATCGATCTCAGACCCTGGAGCCACAGTGGATCGCCCCCTTGGAGAATGAACTCTCCTTTCTGTAGGTTTATCAGATAGCTGCACTGATGTCTACCCGCAGCCTGAAATTAAAAAAAATTGCTTGTTATCAATTTACGAATTAATTATATTATATTATTATATTATATTATTTCCAGTTAATTACAAAAATAAAAAAGATGTACACTCATTCGATAAAAGATTCAATTTTTTTACGCTGTACTAGTTACTGTAAAAAAATTATCTGGTTCTTCAGTGAAGTTGAGAAATCGAAAAAAAATCTAACGTGATGATAATAGCATGAAACTCCTAACGGGTTCTCGTTTTGACTCTCGTCCTTACAATGTCATTATAAAGCGGGCGTTGCAAGGCTCGGATAGAGTCGGGAAATACATAACGAAGACACATCGTTCTTGGAACGCTCTCAGAGGGTCCCAGGGCGTTATTACTTTACGTATACATATATATATATATATATATATATATATATATATATATATATATACACATATATATGCACTCAGAACGTTATACCGTAATAAGGAGCAGCCAATGCAAAAGTGGAACATTCGTTCTTGTAGTTCATTAATCTCGCGGCTCGGAGAAACGTACGCGCACTTGTGCATGTGTGAATTGTAGAGTGTGGGGCAAAATGGCCCTCGAGGTAATACGGGCAACAGTATAATGAAAAAATAGCAAAAAATTCTCGAAGATCCACGTTCCTCTGTCACAAGTTCCTTCATTCTGGACGAGACTTTTTTTAAGATGTTTCTTAGGAATAGTGTTCACTTCGCATAAGTTTCCGAAAAATGGGAGGGAATTGTAAACACTTCTCGATCGTATAATAATCTGAAAAAAGTCGAACCTGTTGATGATGCTTAAAAGATTATTTTTGCATAATAATAATTCCAAAATGTTATTAACAAATTGATGAAAAATAAAATTGTTCGACAAATCTCCCGAAAACCTAACTTTGTTTTTTAATGAAAATGATTCGTTCATTTTTCTGAACACGTATGGATTTTTTCAGATTTTTAAATTCACTTTGAATTTTTTTCTTTTTATACGGGGAAAACTGTGTAGAAAGTCACAAAATTCAAAGTGAATTAAAAAATCTGAAAAAATTCATACGTATTCATAAAAATGAACGAAAAATTATAATTTTTTTTTTAGTTAGGTTTTCGGGAAATTTGTTGAACAATTCTAGTTTTCATCAATTTGTTAATAACATTTTCGAATTATTATTATGCAAAATTAATATTTTCAGCACCTTTAATATGCTTGATTTTTTTCAAATTTTAATGCCATCGAGAAATGTTTGGAATTCTCTCTCATTTCTCTGAAACTTATGCGAAGTTAACGCCATTCGTAAGCAGTACGTAAAGTCGTGTTCCTCGAGTTACTTTTTTTATTTACTTTTTTCTGCAATGGTTCATTTTGCCCCACTCGGGCCACGCAATTGCGATGCTAGCATTCATCAATACGTCGACTCTCCGCGGCGAATCGGGTCGACCGGACTTTTCCACTATTGCATAAAGAAATTTGTACCGAAAGTAATCGCCCTGTTATCGCGACGGGCTTTAGAAGTTTGCTGAATAAGGGTGAGTCACTTTTTTTAAGTTATTTTTTCATAACAATCGTAAATTTCTTCGTCGAGTCCGTCACGATAAGACGCTTTACCGGCCGTTTACATACCGGCGTATCGGCGTGAATGCAATAGTGCGCTAGGCGCGTCCGTACTTTTTTTTCACGAAGTTATCGAAAACGCTAATTTTTGTCGGAACAGTGGCCGATTTTTTTTTCCACGTGAGAACGAATTATCGTTGCCGAGCAGGAACGACCGTGTGAATGCTCGAGGGGCCTCTCGAAATCGCGTTATCTCGGTCCAATATCGACAAACCGATAAACTCTGTCGCACTGATAAGATTCAGGATTTATTGAATTTTTATTTTATTTTTTATATCACACGCTCGCTCTCTCGAGCGTAAAACGAGTACACGGTCGAGCTTCGATCGCCACCTTTAATTTAATTTTTCATTTTTTTTTTTGTTATCAGCAAACCGTGAAATTTATTCAGCGTGGAAAGTGACGAAATTTTGTAAATTTTTTTTGTACCTTTAGCGACAAATAAAATCCCGGAGGTGCTCAAACCCACAGTTACTGTAATTAGAGGAGCCATTTTAATGGATGGACCTTTTATAAACCAAGAGAGCCCTGTAACGATTATTAATCATGGATATGTGTAATTAAATTTTTTATCAACAAACCGGGCAATTTATTCAGCGTAAAGAATGTCGAAAAAAAAATTACAAAAAAAATTATAACTCCTAGTGACAAAAAAAAACCCGGAGTTGCTCAAAACCGCAGTTACTGTAACTAAACGAGCAGCGTTAATGGATGAACCTTTCAGAAATCGAGAGAGCCCTACGTCGGTGATTCATCACTGGCGTAGGTGAAATTATTAATAATGGACATGTTTAATTTAATTTTTTTATCAACAAACCGTGCAATTTATTCAGCGTAAAAAATGTCGAAAATAAATCAAAAAATGTGCCCTCTTAGTGACGCAGAAAATCCTAGAGATGCTCAAAACCACCAATTATTATGACTAAAGGAGCAGCTTTAATGGATAGCCCTTTTAGAAATCGAGAGAGCCCTACAACGATGATTCATCGCTGGCGTACGTGAAATTATTAATAATGGACACGTTTATTTTTTTTTAAATCAACAAACCGTGCAATTTATTCAGCGTAAAAAATGTAAAAAATAAATTTAAAAAATTGCCCTCTTATCGGCAAAGAAAATTCCTAACTAGAGGAGCAGTTTTAATGGTTGGACCTTTTGCAAATCGAGAGAGCTCTGCGACGATTATTAATATTGGACATGTTTAATTAAATTTTCTTATCAACAATGCGTGCAATTTATTAAGCGTAAAAAATGTCAAAAATAAATTTAAAAAATTGCCCTCTTATCGACAAAGAAAGTCCCGGAGTTGCTCAAAACCACAGTTACTGTAACTAAACGAGCAGCTTTAGTGGATGGACCTTTTAGAAATCGAGTGAGCCCTACGACGATGATTCATCGCTGGCGTACGTGAAATTATTAATAATCAGCCAGTTCCCTATCCAAGGGCAGCATTTTTTTTTGTCTCGAGCTATAACTCATCAGTAAATCCGACGACGTTGCTGACGCTTTCGTTCGTCGATCGTGTGCTGCCCCGCTCGGTATAGACCATGCATTCAAAGTCGTACAAGTGTTTCGTAACACACTGGCGAGTTCAAGAACCAAAAAAAAAAAAAAAAATACTGTGCGCTCTTGTTCATTCCTTCTTGCGCACCGCTAGCACGCAATCTGTCTATCGGTTCGAATCGGTGCCCGCGAGGTTCCAAAAGATTACGAAAAAAAACCACACAAAAAAGAGCTACACCGAAAGATAATGCGGCGATAAAGTCCGTGGAAATAAGTGATCTATGACTCGGGTTCGAGGCTAGAAAAAGGTATCGAAACGCGCGTGCGACTTGCATACATACTGGGTCGACGGATCGTTGCTCATCGCGGTACAGCCGAGCTTCGCGATAACCTTTCGGCATCGGCACACTGAACCGATGCACGCGGTGCGCGGCAATCGGTGCAGTGAGAGGCTCGACCGACGGATTGGATAAATTATATTTTGTAGGAAAAACCATTTTTTTTTATGGAGACGTGTTCAGAATGTTTCAAAACATCGAAAAATCACATTTAGAAAAAAATGTCTGGATGTATGTGTGCATGTGTGTGCGTATGTGTGAATCGGACGGGAAAAATTTAAACGGCTATAACTCGAGAACGCCTCGACCGATCAAGCTGAAATTTCACACACAGCATGTGTGGTTCATAGTCAATGTTTCTGCAAAATTTCATCCAAAAATGTTCAGTTATTTTTTTTTGTACGCTATTCTTTATTTCTTCGAAAATGTCTGTACGCACTGTAGCGCTCGCAATTTTTTAGTTATCGGGCTAAAAACACGTATACAGATAGAATGTCTTTACCCGATGATCCCATTAAGGAGGGTGTCTCGCTGCGCGCTGACTTCGCATAAGTTCGACAACAATAAGAGAAAATTGCAAGTACTTCTTGATGGTATAAAAATCTGAAAAAATCATGTATACTATAACAAATTCATCAAAAAATTAATTCATTGACAAATTACCCGGCAACAAAACTTTTTTTTATGAAAATGATTCGTTTATTTTTCTGAATACGTATGAATGTTTTCAGATTGTTAAGTAATCGTTGATTTTTGTTCTATAAAATAAAAATAAAAAATCAATGACTACTTAAAAATCTGAAAAAATGTCACGAAAATCGGTCGATCGGTTTAAATTTTGTCATTCTTTTTTTTCAAGCAATGTAGGTATTTTTTGCCGGCTTTCGCTGGGATAATTAAAAATCTACATCTGATAATTCCTGGTGAGATTTAACAACTGGCACGGCTACGGGCCCAATCCGTAAATTTACTGTCTGAGAATATTTTTCGAAAACCGTGAATGTGCCTCGGGTCAACTCCAAATACATTTCAGATTTACAACGCGCGCTCTTCTATCTACACTGATAAAAACTTACAGTTGAATCAACTAAGATTCGAGCAGGGACGTTCAAATAAATATTTTGTTGGTCGAAAAAAATATTTTTATGACTCAAAAATATTCAGCTGTACCAACAAAATATTTAGTTGAACGTCCCTGCTCGAATCTTAGTTGATTCAAACGTATTTTTTTATTGGTGTACTTTCCTATGCTCTTTAATTCACACGATTCTGTCACTGGCTCAATTCGAGATACATTCCAGAGAAAAATAACAAATTTTCTCTGTAACTTCACTTCTGGTTTGAAAATCTGACCTATTTCCGGACGTCCCTTCCGGTCGAAAACTGAGATTTTTAAACCGGAAGTGACGTTTTCCCGTATGATTTCGGTTCCTGTCGAAAACTAAGATTTTCAAACCGGAAGTGATCGATATGGCATTTTGATGTACGACAGCCAATGTGGAACGATCTGCCGTTTTTCCAGTCACCGTAGAATCCCACCTGGGTATCCACACGACCCCAACACCATTACGCACAATCTGACGCGTGGAATTTTTCGTCGAATTTTTTTAGACGACCAAAATAACTAAACATGATTTTAGTTTTACCCGAATTTAAGGAAAGATGTACACAAGCGAGCTGCCGTTTTTCCAGTTACGGCAGAATCCCACCTGGGTCCTCTCGGCCATAAAATGTTCTATTATTGGGTTCCAACTGGGGCTTCCTTGACTCTTCCTCTCTTTCCGCGTCTCGTTTACAGTAAGAATAGGTTTGCCCATTTAACAAATATTTCTTTCCCACCAAATTCCAGATTCTTTTTTGTACGTTTACAATTTTTTTTTTACCATTTTACAAAAAGATCGCGCAATTCATAAGAAGGAATACTTTGAACCTAAACTCCTTTCGTTGTCTCGGGTAATTGCAGCAGAAAAAGCGTTCAATCGACAAAAAAAAAATCTAAAAATCTAAAAATTAAAAATTATTTAAAATGTAAAAATAAGTATAAAAATTAAAAATAATTACAAATTTTTAAATAAATATAAAAATTTTTTAAATTGAAAATTTGGATTACTCACCATAATGGCAATGAGGTGTCGGTAATCGTAGGGCAGAGGTCCGTCGCCTCGCAAGACAAAGTGTTGCGTCCTAAGGAAGTGTTCCAGGTACGAGGGATGTGAGGACATTACCCTGGAGACATGGTCCAAACGGTTGTTCTGCAGGAAGGCATCCATCAACAGCATGTGTGTCTGCAAAAATTACAAAAACAAAAAAAAATTAATCAAAACCAAATTTTCAGTCACATTACCGAGGTTACTCGTAGATAATCGATCGGCGTGTTAATAAAATCGTTAAATATTCATTCGATTCGCGATTGGTCGATTGGAAATTGCACCGTCGGCCTCGGAATAGTCAACGAGGCGTGCGGTCATTGCTGTAAATACAAATCGGCGAAATGATGTATCCTAAAAAAATAATAAAAATCGTAATAATAATGATAATAATTATAAACTTTTTTATTTGATTTTTCGAAAAAGAATTTCGAGTCAAAATTCGTAAAAACATTAATGTACTTCTTTTGTAATGTTAAAATACCAGATATTAAAATTACAAATTGTTTGACTATAGTTTACAACAGTTACTAATAAAATTTCTGAGACAGTATATGTAAAAAAATTTCCAATACCGTTAATTAATTGTCAGTAAACATTTTTTTACAGTTTATACTTCGGAACAAGATAAATTGCGCGAGTGCACTTAGTTCGGAGTCGCACTGCAAAAAATATTAGTATCAAAATTAATGTACTGTACTGTAAGTTTTTATGCAAAAACTGATATATTAAATTGCATAAAAAATTAACGTTCAATGTATTAAAACCATTGAAAATTCTTAATTTTTAATAAATCACTTAAATTTTACCATAAAGGAACTTAAATTTTTCATCACAATTGTACATTAAATTTAGTGTACCATTTTTTGCATAAAAATTTCCAGTCCGGTACATTAAATTCACAATTTGTTTTTACAGTGCGGGCTTAACCCGGCCCGCAAGTCGTTCGCGGCTTTCGAGGTCGTCGAAGATCTTTCAAAATAAATCCTCCTTCGTTATCGGCGCCCGATCGACGAAGATTTCTCCGGCGCGGTTACGGCGCGTTCGGATGAGCGTCGAATGGAAAACGAGGTTTCTCGAGGTCCCCGTGCGGGTTCACTCGGCAAGCCCGTTTCGTCTCCGTACGCGTCCTCCGAGGTGTGCGTGAGCCGTCCGTAGGCAAACGCGCAATCGAGCGTCAAAGTTGCGTCACGCGTGTGCATAAAATCGCACAGAGATCTCGGAAGCCGCGAAGGTGTACGGGCCAGCTGTGGAAGAAGCCGCGTTGTTTCACACGCCGCGTAGGTGCAACACAGCTGAATCGCACACCGAGAACCGACAATGCTAGCCCGCTTGTCGCCTCGACGATAACGCTCGCGCGCTTAACTATAACTCACTCTACAAGATAATAAATATTGACGTATGACATACATGAAAAAAAAAAAATTGAGAAAAACCTGTGATACGAGAAAATTTTTTCTTTCGATGGTATCGCCGATAAATTTAACTGGGACGATCGACGATCCAGTGGAACGTTCGCATCTTTTATTTCTTTATTTTATTCGAGTGCGATTATCGATCATTTTTTTTTTTTGGTTTTGTTTTCTGGTAAAGAAGCATTCTACTTTCGTAGGCTCTTAAAAAAACAAAGTAAATTTAAGGTATTTGACGGCAAGTTTTTGTGTCCTGGGACATGACTGATTTTTTCTTCTAAGTTTTTTTTTATGATCTTTTAAAAAAAAAAAAAAAAAAAACCTAACATTTTTTTACCAAACATAAAAATTTAATTAAAAAAAAAAACCTAACATTTTTCTGCCCACCAGAGCCGTGCGCTAACCGCGCATCCATCGCTGTCGGTGAATTTATTTATATCTTTTTTTTTGTGACGATCGATAAGTTAATTTTTTGTAATCATAATGAATTATGAATAATTTTCGAAAATTTAATTAAAAATCTGAGTGCTTTCGAGTGTTGGCTCGGTCATATAAAAAATCGCGGGACCAATTCAAGATGTGAAGTCAGACCGAGGTCGAAAGGGTAGCGATTGTCCCGTTACTTTTACATCAAAATTAACGTGAATTATTAGAATTGAAGTACATTTATAGTCCAATTAAAGCAAAATATTTGCGATATTTTTAATGTACTGCACATTAAATTTTCATCACAATTGTACATGAAACTCAAATTTTTCTTTACAGTTTAACGATCAGACAGTAATGTCTGCGTGAATAACTTTTGTGAAATAAAAAAGAGAGAAAAAATTAATCTCATCGCAAAATTTGATAAGCAAAAGAGTTTCCGCAAGTCTGGCGATTTTATCGATAATGGAGCTGAAACTGTTCATAAGTCCATTGTTAAGCTGGCGCTTATTCGAGCGCGCGATTTCATCGACGTGCGCAACGGCGAAAAAACGTTCGATCGGAAAACATGCGATAAATCGTGGAAAAAAAATGACGCCGAGAAAACATTAAATATAGCTTATTTATAGCGACACGTCGATAAATAGGACAAATATAGATCGGGAGCAGATACACCGAGGGCTGAGGGAGGATGATCGATGCGACGACTATGATGATTATCGAAACATCCGGACAGCGATTATCCGCTCGCAAGGTAATCCGTCGGTCTGATCCGGCGAAGAGTCTGTGGATTCGAGACAAATTCAATCATCCCTGTAGCAGCCTTCGCGCGTGCGGACGGTTTCGTAACCCACGCGATAAACAAGCTTCGAACTTATTTATAAATGCGAATTATTGTAATCGTTCGCGCATGTTCTTCGAGCTCGTTTATTTTCGTCAAGAGAATATCTGCAAATTTATCATTTCTATGAAATATGTGATTTCTATGAAATTTATCATTTCAATGAAACATTTTATTCCTATAAAATTTGAAAATTGATCATTTCTGATCGACAATTTTTTCCATTATGAAATTATAATGTTTTTTTTTTATTAAGAATTCGTTGCACTATGCATTGAGCGATCGTGGGTGGAAGAGAAGCCTTCTAGTGTCATCGAAATAAATAAATAAAAAAACGCTTTGTGGGCTCGCGCTGGTAATTAATGCGTTTTTCGCACGCTCGACTGAGCGTAACGAGAAACAGCGATGTTGCCGCTGAATCGCCCCGACCGCTGTGTTATTCCCATGCACGCAATTACACGTGGTACACAACGAGTTTAGTATACTGTAACGCGAACAGTTGATCTCTGTGCCACAAAAAGTCCGAACAACAAAAGTCCATTTATTGGTGTACCAGTAAAAACGTACTTCCCGCATCGCGATAATTCCATTATCCGTACCGCGGTGTGCACACATGTACATATGTACATACGTCGCCACATAGACGAGAAGACACATTGCCTGTAATGATAAAATTCAATACAGAAATTACAGATTTTACGATGTCCTTTAAGTATAATTTTTATGCAAAATCGCGAACAGTTAATTTTTATGATACGTATTCATGTCCACTTTTTCTCCTCCTTGCAAGATTTTGTCCAAGCGCAGTAGTTATTATTTCACGGTGTCGACCAAACCTTCACAATGTTAAATAATTGTTTTCATACTCGTTTTTTTAAATTACTTCTCTTTCATTAGTTAATTGAATAATTGTTATTTCGTCAATCGGAAAAAATTTAATGATCAAAAATAATTGCCCCGTTTGCTTGATCGATAACCGGCGTAGTTGGAACATCGTTCCAACTAAAAAATACATTATTCCTCTTCCATTAATTGATAGAAACATTGTTATTTTCTCAGTCGGAAAAAAATTGAACGATGCGAAATAATTGCCTCGTTCGCTTTGTCGATAGCCGGAGTAGTTGGAACATCGTTCCAACTTAAAAAAAATTATTTCTCTTTCATTAGTTAATTAAAAAATTAACTAATTGAAAAATTATTATTTTGCCAGTCGGAAAAAATGGCACGATGAGAAATAATTGC
>JAPYZC010008453.1:0-12643 GCA_030522665.1 Ichneumoninae sp. A BG-2022a
CTGAAATTACCATTTAAATTATTAAGGATGATTTATTGATTCGCTTTTTAAACCAAATTCCGTTTATACAAATAGCTCTGAGGTACGTAAATTTGATTCCCCTACTACAATATATATATATATATATGCTCATATATATATACGTATATATATATATATATACGTATGCAATATAAGTAAACCTTAATAGCTTTCCTAATAATTTTCATGGATTCTCTTCAGTGCATATCCAACTCGTATAATATCAAATCGCTTAATGGATAACGTTCGTTCAGAATTTAAAAACGAGTCACGCTGATTATTAATTTTTCTTTTTTTTAATTCGACAACCCTTACCATTTAATGATTCATTAAAATTTCTGTATGTAATCTGCGTATGCATGTGTGTATGTGTGTGAAGGATGACAAAACTGATTATGTTTGAATTCGCTTGACTCTCATCGCAATTGCGGATTGTACAAAAAGCATTTTTCGAAGCGTTTCGTACTTTGTACCTTATTATCGCGAAATAAGAAAAATAATAATCAATGTCACACCGAACTTATATTTTTCCAAGCTATTCACTCGAGTGAAAAATGTCTTATGGATTTATCGAAATTTATTTTACCGTTAAATTTTCACGCGAAGGAAAAAAATTATAATTACGCGACAAAGTACGCAAATCAGATTGATTAACTCACTGTTCGTTAGTAACTGGACCTTACATCAATATGGATGATATTTGCTTTTTGACACTCAGTCCTGGTACGATCGAGAGACACGTAATCGCTATCTCTCGTCTTTTATTCATTCGGACTTTATGTACGGTAGGCTGAGTGTTAAAAAAAAAGAAAATTCAGCAATTCGGAATTCCGTATCACGGTCAAATGACTCGTTATTGTTTTCGCTATTTACGATAAATCCGGCATAAAATTTGACGCGAATTCGCGCGAACATATTTTCTCGTATTGCGATTAATTCCATATGTGAGACGTGAATTGAAAAAAAAATCCTCGTCCCAACGTTTCACATCACGACACAGCGAGGTAGACACGCAAAATGGACAGTTTTAATCTTT
Organism: Ichneumoninae sp. A BG-2022a; assembly: GCA_030522665.1. Taxonomy (NCBI): domain Eukaryota; kingdom Metazoa; phylum Arthropoda; class Insecta; order Hymenoptera; family Ichneumonidae; species Ichneumoninae sp. A BG-2022a. The sequence goes on from JAPYZC010008453.1 coordinate 1,058, forward strand.
TTTCTCATCCATTATTGTTATTACATTAAAACTTTATCGTTAATCCTATTACAAATAATTTAATAGTACGCTGATGATGAGAAACGATTTTAACGCTACACCGTTTAATTGCTGGTAATAAAATCTTAGGAGAGTTAGAGCGATCGATATATCTTTACAGTCGATTTTCCCATGACGCTTCGGTCAGTTTTGCTCCTCCGGGTGAATCGCATCCTGCGCTTACTTTAATCTGCGAAAGGGCTCGTAGTCTAACTTTCATTATGAAGTTTTTTTTTATATTTATATTTCCCTCTACGACTATTTATTCATTCTCAGTTTATATCTTTTCGATCATTCAGACTCGGCGGAAGTTTCTTTGTTTTGTTTTATTTTTATTTTTTTATCAAGCGGATGATATTCCTATCCATGTAACTTTCGATGCTATCGTTCTTCGTTCTCTTTTAATCTTTGTATAATCTTTACCGTTTCAACGTTATTCAGGCGAGAGCTTTGGTATTCATTCGTCGTTCAGTCGTCACACCGGTCAGACGTAAATAAAAGAAAAATTCGGTCACCTTCATTTTGATTTATGAAATACGGCAATATTTAATTATCAATTATAAAAAAAATTGGTAAGTTTTCTGTTTTTTTCTTTTAAAGTCAGACCTCTAAATTTTGAAACTAACAGAAGATTGTACAAAAAAAAAACACTCTTAGTGCACTCGATTTTCATATCGAAGAAAGTGAGAAATAGGTTTTTTTTTATAGTAAAGAATAGTCATATCCTTACGAAAAAATCCACTTATCGGTGTTCAAAGTAACTATTACAAGCCAACAGTCACCATTTGATTTCTTTGTAAAAAAAAAGAATCAATAAGAATTTGGTGGAATAAAGAGTTATTCCACGCGACGAAATTTCTACGTGAAACGTTGGCCCATTGTCGATACATAATAGTAACAGTTATCATTATTAATTGAATTAGTAAAATAATCAAATTGCACGGTTTGTGCAGAGTTCAAAGTTCACTGGTCTGTACGTACTGTTGTCATAAACTATTCGTCGGAGCCCGACCGCAAACACGATATATCAACATCGTTACGAGCATCAGCATACCGTCCAATAATGTTATTAATATTATTATTATTATTTTAACGTCTGTCTGTTTTTCGCGACCGGCGATATCGTTATATCTACAAAATGTACAAATAATGTTTGATGCCTTTGGCAAGGATGAATGATCGTTTCAGCAATTTTTCGATCGATTTCGACTCAACCTCGTTTTCTGTCGTTATTCGTTATAAATGGCAATCGGGACGCCCCGAATGATCGCGGCTCATCTCTCATCTCGGTATATTTTTTTGGATTTTTATTTTTTATTTAATCGGGCGATCAAATACTCGCTCGCCAGGGCAAATGCATAAAAATTTTACACAACTCGATCCGTTAATAACTATCTGGAGTATAAACGTGCCAAAGGGGTATCTTTAATAACGAATATTATTCGAATTCTTGCAACGAACCCTTCTGTACCGTGTACATACTTATTCTACGCAGTTTACAAGGAATGCGAGTATGATTTTTTTAAATGAATCAATGCTGTGACGAGAGCGTTTGATAAACAGCGAAAATTGTGTTTACGACGCGATTTTTTGTGTGTGTGTGTGTTTTAAAAAATGTTTTATTATTTTAACGAGAATGACGATTTCTTTTTATTCACTTACGGTTTTTACTTTTTACTTACGAATCTCGAAGCTCGGAATGTCAGTTCTTCGGCCAGAACGAATCACGGCGTTCGCTCATTTATGATTTTTTGTTTATTTTTCCTCTCATCTGTTCACGCCCAACCATAGTGCAATCGCTCAACGCTATTATTACAGTAGACGATAATCGTGCGGGTGTGTGCCGCCGTTCAGTGATGAATAACTCGAGGCGGCTCGCTCGTGCAAAGACGAATCGCTCGCAGTCACGAAATACACGTAATTGGTTCGAATTAATACGAAAGTAAGAAAAGAAAAAAAAACAATGAAACGAAAATTTCATTTGTTTTTTTTTTTCCTTTCATGCTCGCCAATTAATCATGTTTGAACAGCGGCAAATTCTCACCCGATACACAGCGAAGCTGAACATTTAAGACACGTACATCATATACAGAGAGATAGAGCTCTACTACGTTTTTTTTCGTTCATCTAACGAACAAACAGTGTTATTTAAAGTTTATGTATAGTATATATATTATATATATATATGTAATAATATCAATAATATTATTAATCCCAACAACAAGTGTAAGTTATCGTTTTACATCAGATTATCAATCTCTTTCGTATTCGTTCAATTCTGGTTTCAATTGTTAGTCGTTATTTGTTTTTTTTTTTTAATTATTTTTTATTCCGTCCCGTTGTGCTCTATCAATCTCAACCTCATTCGTACTTTCGTCCTCGTCAATATAATTCTCTTTGTATAATATCCTCATATATATATATACTATATTTTTTGTTTGTTTTTGTTTTCGCTTCAATATTGTTATACACGTATAGACTGATATCAACACGTATAGTAATAGTTAGCTTCATTCTTTAAATTTATTTATCATTTCATTTATCGCGGGAAACACCGTACGCCTCTTCAATGTATATATCCTTTTACCGTTTATTATTTTAATATCAGATTTCTTTAATCGAGATTTTATCTCTTAGATTAAAATTCACAAATGAGATTTTCGTGATTTATTCATTTTATTTTTTTCTAATTTTTTTTTTTTATTCATATTTTTCTCACGCCGTGAATCAGTTGGATACGCGCTACGATGAGCGCCGGTCGTTGCTAATGATGGGTGTACTAATTATGTAAATGAAGGGTCGGGGCTTTGACCGAAGTGATAATCGAAAACCAGCCGCAAACACTGTGACTGCAACGTCAAACGTCATCCAGGGGAGCAACACCTCGTTTATATAGGATTCAGTTCGACCTGCGGACCCGACCGACGAGCAATTTTACATACATTTTTTTACTCATATACATATCCAATCAAATATGACGAAATGGTGTACAGAACTTGCAATTGACGCGAGGAAACTCCACAGAGCACACATAGGCGAGCGCAATTAAATTTCACACGGCAAAATCCGATACAGCGTCGCTCTACGCATTACCAATCCGATAACGCTCGGATTACACGCATGCCGATTGATCTCGATAAATTCGGCGAAATTTTACATGGCAGCGTTTCCACACGGATGAATTCGATTTGACGAAACTCTGCGAAGCCAAAATTGAACATGGGCAAATTCGACAGACACAGAAAAATAATTTATTTGTCGAGCGACCCGCAAATAAATATTTATTTCGTTCAAATAAATATTGATTTGCGGCTGCACGTCTAATCAATTATTTGTCTGGGTGCAAACCCAGATCCGTACAGTTCCGATGCGATAGGTCTAATATTTTTACGCAAATGAAGCGTAATGTGCGTTATTTGCGCACGACATTGATGACTGTAGAGGTTTAGCTGTTAGAGGAAAAGGTTTAGTTCTTCCATGTCCAATTTTAGCAAAGTCAAGATTCAAATTGTCCAATCTTATGCCATGTCGAATTTCTGCACCGTGTAAAAATTCGATACGGCTCTTTGAATTCAAAAAAAATGCATTGATAAACAATCGATGTACTTGAAACTTCATACATGCAAAAAAAAAAAATGTATGCTTCAAAGGGTTAACGCGCGCATTGTAGCTTTGTTGGATCGAGTGTGTACGATGTACGAAAATTGTCTTATCGAATTGGTATCTTCGGTAAAAAAAAAAAAAATAGTACAATTACCCGTGTAAAGTTCCTGCTCGTAATTGAATCCCGCATAAATGAAATTCTGCTCACCCGGGCGTGCATATTAATCGCTCTGTCTTATAAGGTACTGCCCTCTCGTGGATCGATGAATTCATAAATGTACAAAATTCGTGACGAGCTCTTATCGACCGGCTCGCAATAACGGTGTGGCAGTATTATCGTTAAGTATTGTTAGTTAAACGCTATGCTTTTGCTTTATTATTTATTACTTACTTTTTTATCAATAAAGTATGCATGTATAATACAGAACGCTTCGGACATTCGGAATCATCGGGCTATGATATAATTCAAGACAATAATCGTAATATCGATACATAGGGAACGGTAATGCTGAAAAATATTTTCTAGTTTTATGAGTATTTTAATTAATTTTTTTTCCTTAAATATTATGAGTCAGGGATGTCAGTTTCTTTTTGGTTTTTTTTTTTCATTAACACGAAGATGATTCCGAACGCGTGTTCGTCGTCGTGTTATCAATTCCTTTCGTGTCTGCGAAAGGAAATGTACAATGGCAAGGCCTTGTTCTCGCAAAGACCCGATTTTTATTCTGCGTAGGACCGACGATAACGCGTTTACGAATATTATTCGTCATCGTTCGATACTCGACATTTCCAGCTCTCAAGTTTTACACACTTGAACGCGCTTTATTTTTTTTTTCTTAACACTTTTTTACTTTATTTGGTACGATCTTACTCCTCTAATCCGCAAAAAAAAATCTGTCGAACGATCGGACAATAAATAATAGGCTACTCTAGCTCGGAACCCGCTTGATCGTCCGAGCTCTTCGGTTCGTTCGTATTTATTCGATACACAATCGGTCGAAACGATGGCACTCGAACAAAGAATCAAAAAAACAAACCGTTTGAGAAATTAATTTTCTGCAATCGGTAAAAATTCTCGTCCCCTCCGAGTGTTTCTCATTTTTTTTGTTTCCTTACGGTTATCGTCCTCATTTTTTTTGTCATTCATTCGCACGATTAGTACACCGTTTGATTGTGGGCTTTGTCGAATCTGGCATACACAAGACGGTCTCGACGACGCGGCCTAGAGTCGCAAGCTCCCTTAGAGCCAACTATGCAAGTCAAGAAGTTTCCTTTAGAGGAACCACTTGGCGACGACGATCATCATTAGATGAGGAGCCACGCTGATCATCGACGCACCGTCGGTGTCGAAGGCCACCTGGACGTCGCTCGGCGATACCAATACCTCGTCGATCACGTGGATTATGCCATTGGTGCAGGGAACGTCCGGACGAAAGACTCGGATCCATTTGCCCATCCATTCGACCTGGTAGCCTGAAATAAAATTGAAACGACATGCTCGGTAAATACTTAGTTTATTCTGTTTTTTTTTTTGGTTTTTGTACGTAACAATAAAAAGACGATGGATTGTTCGAGGAACGTGGGAGGATGATGTGGCGAGGGTTCATGGAGGCGATTTAACGCGGTGTTCGCGGAGCCGCGGCCGTTCGTTTAATGGAGCCACTGCCCTATAAGGGAGTGGAGATGTGCGGCTATCGTTACTTCTGATTTATTTGATACTCTGCTTCGTAAACGTTACCTACAGTGTCTGTTATTATACTCACGTTTTTTTTTTTTTTTTTTTTTTTTTTTTTTTTTTTTTATTTTTTTTTATTATTTTTTTAATTATCTTTATTTTATTTTTTAAAGCCGGAGATATTCGCGTGGGCTTGTATGTTCGAAACAAGCGCCTCTATAATTCTGAACTTCGAAATTGAATTCAATTTTTTATCATTTTAATTAACATCAAGGCATGAACATAAAATACTTCAGGAACTTCTGACAATTTATATGCACAAATACTGAAAAGCACGTTTAGGAAGATTCGATATGGCATGTTCTTAGGCTTAAGGTGACGTGACTATGAACATAGTAAATACTATTTTTTATTAATTTCCCCTGAATCTCCTTTTCCGCACTAAGAGCAGTAACTTGATTTATACATTGAAAATTTCTTTCAATCAAATAAGATTTTATTAAATACCGGCCCAAGGAATAATTTATTCGAACAGTATTGAAACAATTTATTTGATTTCAAACGAATCGCTTCTTTCGGCGAAAATGCTTCACACAGGTGCGTACAACAATATGCTACCAGGAATTAAATTTCCTTTCAAGAGCAGTTACATTAAATCGCCAAAAAAAAAGTTTCTATACAAAAAAATGCAATGCCAGTCGTATACACCGAATCGGCTGTTTCACGATCGATTTCGAGCTCCATCGCCGCTGTTCACTCTTCGAACGAGAGCCCAACAGGAGTTTTCGAATACGTCCATTATCCCCCATTCACACAAGCCCGTACATCAATTCAAAGTTTCCAGAATAAAGAATAAAAAAAATATGTCCGCTTCGCCGCGGGTATGCAGAAGCTTATTTCGCCGTCTGAGAGCCAACTTCCGGTATCCTCCGCGGTACCACCAAAGAGATTAAGGAACCCCGGCGTATGAACTTATACGCATTGATCGAACAGTACGGAGGAGACTGCGGCTATATAGAAACGCCTTTTGAATATTTATCGACTTCCCCGAGTTCCTTCCCCGCGCGTTGCTAGAACTTTACCATGAGAAGGGAGTTGAGTCTCGGTGCGAGTCAGCACCGAGACTGCGCGGCGATATCCGATTTTCCAGGATTTCAATTCCGTCCCTCCGCACCCCCCATGGTAACCTTTTTGAACGTGCCTGCGCAACCAACGTCGGCGATAGAACCGTACTTCTTTATCCCCCGAGGGTCTCGTTTACCGGGAATTGAAAAGTACATCTATAGAGTATGAGATAGGGATACGCAGGGAGGGGGGAGAGGGGGGGGGGTGGTTTGATCGGGGTTGGAGGAAGAAATAAAAACTATTTCCACGTGTGCGTTGAAAAGCTCGAGCGCGTAACGAAAATTTCGTAAACGAACGGGAATGGTTAAAATTAAATGGGTGCAATTATTCGGAATTGGAGGATGTGATCGCACGGGCGGAGAGACCGGTGCGGGGGTTTACACGAGGCGAGCTTTGGGAACCGGGAGGGTAGGTACAGTATACGCGAGAAGAGTCTCGCTCACTCTCGTTCAACGTAGCACATAGCAATTAGCGCCCGCGGGGTAATCAAGGAATTTGCATTTAAATGGCGGTCGAAAGGTGCATAATAAATCGTACGTTGGTACCGCGGGCCATAATAGGAAAGCCCGTTTCTCCGCTGGCGGAGAGGTGAAGGGATATAAAAAAAAAATTACGGTTGGAACAGATATGTATGTGTATGTGACACGTGTGCGCGATTGGAAGCGTCGAACGTGACGATGGTCTGGAAAAATACCGAATCGAGACGACTCAATAGCGATCGCGCTGTCGTCGGGAGACGCGCGATAGGATGAAAGATCGTTCGAAACGTGACGCCGCACAGCACGCATGACATAGCGCAAGACCGTCGGTAAAATATGGATTTATACATGTATATAATTTGCCGATCGAAGAGAAGCAAATAATTTTGAATCGACAGCTCGTGCTTTCGATCGGGAGTGTGAAATAAAATGTGAACGTGAGAAACGATAACGTAAGCGATATAGCACAGAAAGCGTGGAGATCAAAGTGTCGTCACGTTTGACACGATTCTAGCGCATGTTCCATTTATTAACCCTTCGACGATCAGCGATAAGACGAATCGCTCAAAATCACGCAAAGTCGATCTTTAAGTTTTGCGGCAAAACCTGTGTTTTTTTAATCAGCGGATTTTTTTGCATGGACATTCTGCGAGATATTCTACGTTTCGATTATGAAGAAGATGTTATCGCCGATTTAATCACGAGGAGGTTATCACGAGGAAATACATGGCTTTCTCTCCGGCTGCCGTTAGAGGGTTAATTGTTGGGTAAAAAATGGCTTTCTACTAAAAATGAAATAATTACGAAGACTATGGAGCGACATTGACCAATTTTAGATCTGTTATTGTTAGCTAAAGATTGATGTTGATGAATAAAAATTACATAAGGACAATTATTAACCCTTCGACGATCAGCGATAAGACGAATCGCTCAAAATCACGCAAAGTCGATCTTTAAGTTTTGCAGCAAAAATTGCGTATTTTTTTTATCTGCGGATTTTTTTGCATGGACATTTTTCGAGATATTCTACGTTTCGATTATGAAGATGTTATCGCCGAATTAATAATGACGAGAAAATACATGGCTTTCTCTCCGGCTGCCGTTAGAGGGTTAATTGTTGGGTAAAAAATGGCTTTCTACTAAAAATAAAATAATTACAAAGGCTATGGAGCGATGTTGACCAATTTTAGATCTGTTATTGTTAGCTAAAGATTGATGTCTATGAAAAAAATTACATAATAACAGAAACAGTATGCCGAGTGCAAGGGAATTTAGTCGCGGGTGAGAAAGGCCTTTGACATCGGATATGGACGAGAAGGGTTAATTGGACCGTGTAATTTTTAAAATAAATTTCATATATCGTCATTATTTTACACGCATCCGTGAAAAAATGTGATAACTCGCTGGAGGGTTGGGTTTGTGTCCCACATCGAGATGAGTCTTCGCCTTTAATATCGCCTATACGATGCATATAAATAGTTTTCTCTCTATAGCGTGATGTAAAACGATTGCAGTAAGCGAAATGTTCGTCTACACTCGAACCCGCGCGATTCGCAGGTCCGTGATAATGTGTGCTCGATCCGGACGCCGTTCCAGACGAGTTCGGATGACAAATGTATACGAAACAATAAAGAGCTGACTTGAGCCGTGCTGCTGTTGCTATATGCGCTTTAATATTAATCTGGTGCATAAAAAGCACTTTTCTCCGTCGTCAATAACAAAAAATACAAAGAATAATAACTTTGGCAACTTTTAACCTGTACGCTGAGAATCAGCGACTCACCGTGATATTCACCGGAACGGATTGCATTTTCGTCGTACTTCTCGTCTGGTTGTAATGAAATATAGCACACGAGATATACAATGAGGATTTGAAATATATTTGTTAATAGTGGATAGTAAAAATAATTTCGTACGATGTGCGTTAAAAAAAAAAAATCGGATGCCGTCCCGTTGCAGTTGCAAAGGAATCGATCGTTCACAATACAATTATTTCAATTAGTGATGCCGGTTGCTTATAAATTTATCGTCTTTCACGGCTTTACCCCAGATAAGGTTCTCGCTTTGCTGACAGAACCGATTGGCCGATTTCGGCACAGGTCTGGATCTCGATGCTGGATTTGAAAAAATTGTTTCTCTAACAGAAATGATTTCATACTGGAAATACGATACTTCCGGTATGAAAACTGAGATTTCATTGTCGCGGAAATTTTCACCACTAATTGCAATAAAAATATAACGTTACGGGGATAATAAGAAAGGTAAAAAAAAATGAACTCACTGCTGTCCTGATCTCTGACGCGAAGCTTCAGGGCGTCTCTCGCGGTCTGCAGAACGACGGTTCCGTTGACGGTCATGCTCTTCAGTTTCGACATCGTGTAAGCTTCGTTCGCCACGACTAAATGTCTTTCCAGTATCTGTTTCGTCTGTTGTAAAAATTAATGACGATTTGCCTTGTGATTATTAGCGCCGATACAGGATAAGAAATTTTGCTACTTCGACTTTGAAAATTGTTACTTGACAATTATCAACCCGATCTGCATCGCCATATTTTTTTCCTAATCCTCTCGAACGACGGTTCATTTGGAATTCGAAAAGGTTTCTCTAATTATGGTCATTATATTCAATTTAGATTTTTTCACAAACACATTTCATTTCTTCTTCTCAATATGCAAACTTTTTAAATTGTCAATTCGCAAACTTAATTAAATTGCATTTATTTACAAAATTAACGAGCGTCCAATTGTGTCAATTACACAAATTACTTCCTGACAGTTTTCTCTTCGAAATAAAAAATAAAAATATAAACCAAAATCTTAAAAATGATCTATTTATAATTGCAAAGCCCTTCGAAGTCTCGAAGACCCGATTACGTTGAACACCAGGATAGCGAAAAAGATGGCGTTGCGACCGGAGTAAGATAAATAGACATCTTACGTGATAGTTGAAGCGTGGCATGAAGAGTTTTTTGTAGGTGGATGGAATGGTGATTCTCGCGTTTTCCCATGCGGAATCGCGGGGCACGAAGTACGTGAATCTCTTCTTCGTGTCGTTTAGCTGGTCGTTGAATCCTCGTTGCGTTCCCAGATAGTATGTGGAGCTGAAAAAAAAACGCAATTACGCTTGAATTTTTCCGCAATATCTGCCGGTATTTGCGAGAATATATGTAGCATATGATAGATTTGCAGTGCAGTATACACGGTATACAGTATGTATTTTCGTCCTTCCGTATCAATTTAAACATCGATGACGAACGTCAATTTGATCAACTCGCTTTCGACCTTTCGAACGCCGACAAAGTACATAAATGTTACGGGAGTCCGAATGAAACCGTAGTTTCACGATTCCGGAAACTTCGTAAATTGGCCCGGTACGGCAATTTGTCATACAAGTGCACTCTGCCGATGCAATTAAACCCGTTCGTCATTCATGCGGCAGATACCGCGTTGTTCATCGCGTTTCCGTTCGTTTCATTGACGACAAAGAATTCACTCGGTAACGATATATGTAGCTGTCGGTAGCTCTTGTCGTAGAAAGCTCGCGTCCCGTTTGTCCTCGCTTTTATGTAGGTCGGCGCTAAAAGGGAAAAAACATCCTTAATGCAATTGAAGCATTTTGCACTGCGGGCTATAATCTATGTTGCGAGTACAGAGAGAAAAGCTACCTTTGTTTGATTACGGAAAATAAAAACGTACGTCATTATGAAAAAAAAAATCGTCGTTGAAAAAACTGTCTCACCTTTTTTTATACTCAGTAGCTTTTGATGTTTTTATATAATTAATTGTTATTAAAAAGGAAATGTATGTGTTTTTATAATACAATTTCGTTCAAATGTGATTAAAAAAATATATAAACGAATAGTCCTTTATAGACTGAACAATAATAACAGAATATAATGGAATAAAAAATAAAAATTAATGTTTAAAAAATGTCCTCTAGAAATGTTATTTTCCAGTTTTCTTGAGTATAAACAGTTTCGTATTTTGTTACAATAATTGTCTCATCATTTCCCGACCGCTCGATACAGGATTATCCTTTGTGGAAAATATTCTCTCGTAGCTCATTTTAATTCATCTTCCGAAGGGAAGTGGACACTCGGTCTGAGTGCGCAAACATTTATTGATCGTAACAGCGAGTCTGACAAAGGGTTTACGGCAAAATGTAAAAGTCACTGGGCTCGATCTTTTTCTTCGCTTCCGTCCTCCTCCCCACGGGCAGTGGATAATCTACCTGCGGGACTACGAGCGAGAAGTGTGAAACGAACGAGACGCTATTTAGCCGGAGACGTTAATTGAACGTGAAACGCGCGGCGCGTTTCAAGTCACACTGTACACGGTATACCTGCGAAATTGCATTGCAGAGGAGTTAAAACGTACTGCAGCAACGCCGGTTCCCCGGCAAATTGGTAATTTGAATTTTGCGTTTTTCTCGAATTCGTCACGTAGGTCCACGATCCCAGGGAGTGAATGAAGGTAACTTTGTCAGGGACAAATATGCGATGTATTCAACTATTCTGTCCAGCTCTTATTTATATGGATTTTTTAAAATTTACTATTAACATCTCCTATAATTGTCAATATATTGCTGAAAAATATTTTAGAATAATCGTAAAGTCACCAAATAACATTCTTATACGTGACTGCAAAGTGCTGGAATTTAATGAAA
>JAPYZC010008456.1:0-10448 GCA_030522665.1 Ichneumoninae sp. A BG-2022a
AAAAAATAACAAAACAAAAACAAGTATCTCAAGTATCTCACGATCACCGACAAAAGTGAATGAAGGATCGGTTCGCGGTGGCAAATCGCGCGGGAGGTAAAGTTTCATCGGTATCTTATTCGCGATTGCCAGCATCGTGCCCCGAGCCGTCGGGTCGCGGCGGCGTGGATGCGAGCGTGGAGAGCGTGGAGTAAATCGCGAAGCCGGCCGGCGAAAATTCACCGAGGAGGGCAGCGAAGGGAGAGCGGGAAGGGAAGTGAGGAGTGAGGGTCCGAGGAGAGCGAGCGATACAACGGACGACAACGTGATAAACACGAGTACGCAAGCGCACACGGCCGACGGCAGAGAGTAAACGAGTAAACCACCGGCACCCCCGCGCCCCCCGTCCCCCCCTCCCCACACCGACACGCAACGATACGACACACGAACTCGGCCGGTGTACACAACGACCTCACCCTTCTCGTTCTCTTTCTCCTCCCACGCTTTCTCCTGCGCCGTTCTCGCTCTCGCTCATCGCCGCGTGCTCGTCGGGGAAATTCCTCTCCGTCGTTCTCGCCTCGTCGACGACGCACATCGCCGAGATACGCACGCAACTAACTCGAGAAAAGTACGACGGACGACGACTAGGAGAGGCAGCAGCCGCGGGAGAAAACGCGGCGAGCCGAGTGTACGCAACCACCGTTTCCGTGACCTACCCTCGTTCCGTTTCGCGTCACCCTCTTGCAGCCCCGTTGTAACGCTTGTTTCTCTTTCTATCTGTTTACTTCTGTCTGTGTCGTTGATTTTTTTTGCCCTCCTCCCTCGTCTCTCCCGTGCGTATTTCCCCGGTTTGCGCTTTCGCATCGCCGAGGCCTTCCGAGTCTCGTCGACTAACGAGGCCCCGCGATACCGGCGAGCGAGCGGAACGGCGAATACATTATCTCGACCGTTGTTTATACATTTTTTTTCTTGTTGTCTTCACCGTCGCTCCGGTGTTCTTTTGTCCTAGAAGTCGCGAAGTTGTGAATGAGGTGGTGAAACGTTCGTGACGAGGAATCGTCGCCGGCCGAAGGGGGCAGAAGAGATAGCGCAGAGGCGAGGGAATGTGCATCCGGTGATTTCGGCGGAGTGTCGAAGATATCGTTCGCGAAAACGTGCGTACCGCGTCGCGTTGATTCCGCAGTAAGGGAAAAGTGTCGGTGGCGATAAGTTCCGAATCGTCCGATCGAGAGGGAGTCCCCGCGCCCGGGCGATGAAATCTCCGAGAGTTCGACGCGAGATTCCGGCTACGGTCTGACCACGCAACGCTTCTTCCACTCAACTCGGATGTGCTGCGGCCGAGACGGTCGTTTCATTCTAAAGCGGCTGGGCATCTCCGTTTACTCTCGTCATCGAAATACCATAGACTCCTCATCCATCTTTCGACAGGCATTCCAGCCAGCTTGGATTTCGCGAGACTGAGAATCTCGAGAGATTTCAAAAGAGTCTCGACTTACAAAGTGATCAAAGATCGTGAAAAGTTTTGCCGCGAAGCGGCGAACAAGGGATCGGTGGAACGAAGCGGAGACGTAGTTTGTACTTACTAGCGGTGTTGTGTAGCCTCGACGAGAAAACAGAAGAGATATACACGTTGAGATAAAAAAAAACCACGTGAAACCTGGAGAGTTGTGTTACGTTAACCGTCCCGCCGGCATCGCGGGAGAGATCGTGTGTATACGGGCCAGACGGAGAAACGAGAGTGGCCAGAGAGGCCGACGGGAGAGAGACACGAAACAGGCACGAAAACGCACCCCTCGGTTTTCCCGCGCGCAGCGCGCGAACGAGCCACCCCGACGAGCGGAGTACACCCGGAGCCGCCGCGGCCGTAGTCGCTGCCGCCGACGCCGCGAGCAACCCCTACACACAACAACCCAACGAGGCATCCCCCACTCTGAATCGCACAACAGCCAGAGCGGAAGTGCTAGTCAGTCGGCGAGCGACCTTCCGACATCACGGGTTAGCTTCACCCACTCGTCCATCGTCCTCTCGGCTCGGCTGCAACGCTGCTCGCGCGCGAGCGAGAGACTGACGGAGGGGTGAGAACGATCGAACGACCGATACCAAAGGGATATAAATTTATTGATTAATTTAAAAAATATTTAAAAACAACAATAGAGGAGAATCGGACACAGGCGAATGAGTGACCGAGGACGGACAGTCGAAGGGGCCTTTGAATTTTGTCGAGAGTGCCGGGGACATAAACGTTGAGGAAGCCGAAGATTCCTCTCAGCCCGCTTCCACGTCCGCGTGTCCCGTCGCCCCGAATTTTCTTCGTCCGCGAACCATCGACGAGTCATCCGCGTCTCGCGCCTCTTCGCCTACATACGGATTACGTACTTGTATTCGAACGAGAATAATTTCTAAAATTAAAATAACCATCGAGAAGTCAGCGTGTAATTTGTCGCGAACAAATGACGAGGGATTCAATGTGCTCCTAACCCCTCGAGACACGCATCTCAAGCCGGTCCGTAAAACCATTATCGTGCGTGACGATCTACGCTGAGAGAAAGATTGATAAATCATCGTTGCCATTATCCGGTGTGATTTTTTCGTTCGATCGAGACCCTAGTCGCCTGCGAGAATCCGTTTTACCCCGTTTCGTCGATCGAGTAACGTCACGTGTCGCGTGTTTTGTTTCTCGCTTAACACGGTTGTCAGAATTATCATTTTTACTCTCGAGTCGGTACCTCGGAAGACGGGAACGACTTGCATGTTTTTACGTATGTCTATCGAGTGACTGAGTGACACATAGAAGAAAAATAACAAAATAAATATCGCCGATACGAAAAGATTACTCGTGCGTGTTAATCTCCGGGTCAATTCGGTTAAGGATCCGTGTGATCGCCTTGTCCGGCTTTCACACACAGTGCCGCTCGACGTTTGTAAAGGATAAACCGGCCGGGGACGGGGTCTAACCGCGAACCGGAAGAACGAGAAAAGAGTTTACCGCAACGGCAACGTTTCTGCTTTCCTCCCATCAAAGGGAGAACATACAGTGAGCGCGTGTGTTACGTGTTTGGACTTCCGTTCTCGTCCTCGCAAAGGACTTTGTACCGGTGCCGTGGGACGAAACCGTACGTGCATGCACTTGTGAGACCGCCTCGGGCGAAATAGGGAAGAGGATCGAGGATCCGATAAAAGAGACGAGATCCAGAGGGAGACCGTACTGCGCGCAGCACAGAACCTTCGAGGATAAAGCATCGAGAAGGTGGCACTCGAAAGGAAACGGGCGATTCACCGTCGAACGGATTTCTTCCTCTTGTGTACTTGTTGAGCCTGGCCGAGCATCGGTTTCTCCCTCCGCCATTCTTCACGAGAGTCCTTCGGCCACCTCAATCGGAATTCCCAACAACGGCATCGACGGCAGGAGCGACGGTCCAATTTGTTCGTTCGGAAGAATTTAACGTTCCTATTACCGTTCACGGGGCTCCGAGCGATTTCCTCGTCCATTGTGAAGCTTCGTGTCAAAGTTCACCCGGCTGACCACGTGGTTCGTCCGGCTGACCCAGTCGAATAAAAACCGGCTGCCACAGCGACCAACTTCGAGAACCGTTCGCCTTCCCGGCTGAGCTCATAAGCGGCAAAGTTCCAGTTGCATCCAGATTTTGTGCGCGTGATACGTCAACCCCGAAGCGACTCGAAAAAAGTTGCATAAATACAAACACGATAACGACACATAGTCTCAGTGAAAACGTCCGAAACGAACGGCCGATCCTCGTCAAGGTCGCTGGAACAACTCCGGGTATCAAGTGTCGTTCGTCGGGTCCGTAATTCGGTTTTCCACTTACCCGTGGGTAACTCCCGAAACAGCGAACCCGGAACGCCTGACGTAAATACAGGAGAAGCGGCAGATAGAGGAAGCTCGACCTTCTTCGATAAAAGGTAATCCAGGAAATTGGCCAAGATCCCGCCCGTAGGCAACCGCGCCGCAAGGAAGGAGGCCCAGGGAGTGGTACAGAGGATTATAAACCGGGTCGGGTCAAGAGAGGACTGCGTCGTAAGCGAGGTACCGTACATCCCGTACGATCGGGACAATCGGTCGGCGGCAAACGATAACCGGGGGTGCGCGGAGTGGTGCGTCGGTTGCACGAGGAGGCAGGAGGTTGGGGTGGCCTCGTCAGGCACCTTGGCTCGGAGCGCATCGGGCCCCGGGGCTGCGGTGGTGGGTTGCCTTGTTGGGGTGTACCCCTGCTCCTCTACGGGGCCCAGGGGCCCCACTTCGCACCTGCTCCAGGCTCCGATACCGAGTCAGCAGCAGCACCAGGGCTGTCGCGCCTGTTGCTGCGTGCATAGCAACCACCAACCGCCGGCGGTCCAGCTCACGAGCCAGCGGGCCGGTCTATCGCTGAGGGTAGCGAGGGTGGCGTCCACCACCTCCGTCCGAGCCGCCCCCTACGCCCATCCCCAGCACCAGGGGCTGGGGCAGGAGTGCAGGTAATAGCAAGAAAAAAATAAAAAATAAAAACAAACGAAAGCATATACAAGCATAGTTTTTCAAAAACATAACGTTTGATGACGATACAACGATAGTAATATACATAATAAAGTCTCGCGAATTTAACTATATATATTTTTAAAAATTCATCGATTTTATCCAGAAGTTGAGTTCAACCCATTGCAAATTCCATTTCGTATGATAGTGCTGTTGGTCTGTCGAGTCTCGCACGATAGATCTTCAGTATGACACTTTGAAATTGTTGCATATTAAATAAATATAACAATCGTTGAGCAAAAGGTAGAAAAAACAAATAACAAACATCAAACTTCGCGCGATCGAGAAATTCTGAAGAGTTTAAAAACAAAAACAAAAAATATCCACGAAAGGTGTAGGGAGGAGACGGGCGCAGTGGGTGGAGGTGGTGCGCACATCCTCGGCAGCCCGATGCTGTTCGTCCCGTTCACGGTGCCCACCTTCCCCGCGACGCATCAGACATCCCACCCCGCTCATCAGACGCATCACCAGCAGCTGGCCAATACGGTACAGAATCCCGTTCAGCAGGCCCCTCAGCTCAGCCAGTTGAGCCAGCTCAACCAACTGAATCACCTGAATCATCAGGGAATCGTGTCAGCCACGACGAATCAACCGCCGGCCCACAGTACCAGCTGTTCGCCTCAGCAGCAGCAGCAACAGCAACAGGCAACCACACCAAACAAGGTAGAATTTTCATGAATTTTTTTATTGACTTATTTTTTTTTTGCTCTCTTCGACTCGTAGCTCCTCATAAGTCCTTGATATACTCTCGCTAAAACTCGGTGGAAACAATCACCGTCGATCCGAAAAGTTTCAACCTTTTTTTTTCAACCAACAAATATCCCACGGCGGAGCCGCTATACGTGTCTCGTCACCGATACAACCGATCGTGTACGCGGAGAAGTGAGGAGATCGAGAAAGTTTCCTTCACGAGGAAAAGTTCGGTGTGGCATGGGAATGAGACAAAGTCGAACGACTTTCTCATCGTGGCGACGTTCTCGTCATACCGTTTCGGTATCCTCCCGGCGCTTTGTCCCTAGAACCACTCCTCCTTCGCGGAGAGGAAAGAGTCTATGCTCGTTCCATCCTTCCTCCCGCGGAATAACATCTCGCGTCGACGTTGTTTCCACACACCCTCCCTTCCCTCCGGCGCGCTCCTTCCGACCGTCAGCATCCTCCGTTTCATATTTCTCGCCTCGAACCACGAGGATCGCGAACGCGCCACGGCGTGGCTTTTATTATCCTGGCGTGGATTCAAGTCAATTTTCTTCAGCGGGCCATAACCCACCGCCGCGAGGAACCACCGGAGTGAGAGAGCAAAAGGTACACCCTTGCCGGAGCTCGGAGTTTGCCAGAAGCGAGTCCAGGCTCTCTCCTGTCTTAATTCCGGGACAGTCTGCCGGCAGACCGGGGGAGGTCCGAGAGGAACGAGGGGAATCTCCGACTGCTCTGCTCCACTGTATCGTTTCGTTTCTGTTCCATGCCGGTCCGTTCCGCGACCCTTATCCAACCCTCCCCATTCTCCTTGCAACATTTCTGCCCCGGCCTTTGGCGCCGAGTCGTCCGAGCCAAAAAACTTCTTTCCGACGCTCGACCAACACTGAAACGAGGCAACAAGGCCCGCACGAAAATTTATCAATCGGACGTTAAAAAGTTTTATGATTTTATGGAACCAAACATAAAATCGCAACACTCAACGCCGCGGGAATGAAACGTGTGTAAAAGACATATATTTCGAGGATGTATTAAATCTGACTTATATAATATATTAAAATTATATTTCACATATATCTCAGATCTCATATACACTGAGAGAAGGGTCTAGTAAAATGACTGCAATGGTATGCAATGGTAATTTTTTTTACATGATCGGTAATTTTTACTAGATCCTTCTATCAGTGTATGCCACGTAGGGTAGAGCGGGGTAATATGGGACAACGGGGCAAAACGGGGTTTTTGGGCAAAACGTCATTTTCCAATAATTTTTGGATGCCCGAATTCGCCCTATCGGATACATCAGGCTTTTCTGCCCGGTTTTGCCACCTTGTCCGAAAACTCCGTTTTGCCCAAAAACTCCGTTTTGCCCCGTTACCCCATTTTGCCCCGCTCTCCCCTATACTTTTTCCACGTGGCGATTATGGAAACATTTGAGAGTGAAGTTCATTTCATCCACCACCGTTCCACTTTTCGATTCCGTTCCCGTCGCATATCCCCCAATAGCGCGAGTGGGATCCCTCTCATTGCTTATTTGTTCGCGCGAAACCGAGCGAAAGATGAGTGAGTGAACGTCGAAAGCCATGAGAGAAGGAGAGTACACGCAGCATCGCGTGTAGCGAAGCCGCCAGAGTTGCGCGGCCGCGGCTTGCGGCTAATTGAAAATAGATTAACGACGTGACGGTACATAGAAGCGCACAAGAGAGCATCCCCGTTGTTCGGCGCTCCGATTTCCCCGACGAAATTCCTTCGGGATAACGACGGGACCGCGAGGCTCCTCATAATTAGGAAATTGCACCTCGGGCCCGGTGCCGGAAGGCCGCGGAGTTGGATAAAACGTGGTGGCGCGTAAAGACAAGAGAGCGGTGCTGCGTGCGTCGGGATGATGCCCTGAGAGGGATGATGCTGCTCTCCTTGTGCAGTGAATACGTTCCTCCACTCTGACACAGCCACGAGGTCGAGGCAGCGTCGCGGTAAGCCTCACCGAGAGTTCGAGGCGATGCTCGGCGGGTCCCGGGCTGTATGCGTGTGCCTGCCAGACGAAGACACGCACGAATGCTGGGTTGCACGTTACCGCCGAACCAGTCGCAACGAAGGCCGCGCAGCAGGGGAGGATTTCGCCCGGGTCGAAGAGAGACGGGAGAGACGGCTGGGTGGCAAAAGTGAGGAACAGGGAAACGGCAAGAGGCGCGGGGAAAGATCAAAGCGCGGGAGATGATTTCATTACGACGCGCCACTCGTCTGCTCCGTTGAAATATCAAAAGAGTGCGGAGACCCCATACAAGTATGGCAGTCGACGACGTCGTCGTCGTCGTCGGGGTACGGAGCGTAGTTAGTTGCAGTTATACAGTACAACCGAGCCCGGCGGGCTGCCGAAGGCAGGTTTTTCCCGCACAATGCCTCTCCGTGTCGCTCTTTTTTTACCTCCCGAGTGCACGAGGAAAACCAGACGGAGAGGGAATGAAAAAAGACTATGGTTAAACGGAATAAGGAGGAGAGGGACCGAGATAAAAAAGGGAAAACTTGTGTGGCAGGAATCGCCACCGACCCTTCAAGCCCTCTCGCCCCTCGACTCTTGCTTCTTATATCATCGTCTTTCTTTCTATTATTCCGTTACTTTTCTCATCTCTATCCCGATTCCATGGGACTCGGGGACAATCATCCTCCGCCGTGTTTTCATCGCCCGGAGGGAAGAATATTATTAGCTCAAGCTGCTGCGTATTGTTGAAATAAGCTCGTGGAAAAAAATCTTATCTACGTTTTGGAAAGTTGTTTGTCTGTTTGTACCAATTTTCAAGAATCTAGCGGGCCCACCTTGGCCCCTCTCCCAGGCCATCATTATTCTCAGTCCTTCGACCGGAAATTCATCACTTCTGGCCCATAAAAATCATTTTGGGCGGAAGTAACGTATATCCGATAAATCACCGGAAATCTAAATTTTCGGTTTCTAAATTCTATAGTTTATGGTGAAAGCGCGAAGCGCCTGAACCATAACAACCTGTTAGTAAGTTAAGGTGATATTGCAGGGTTGATATGGCCAGTAGAACAATTTTCTTTTTAGTTTGGCCTCTGAAATATATGACGGAGATAATTATTGACTTTCTGAAGTTCATGTAGACAACATAAAATATAATGACATGTTTTGTATGATCTCTATGCTTGTCTAGGCCTAATCGATTACTATTATTTCTATGGCCATATCACCCGTAATGTCCAGGTGATACGGCCAATCGCAAATATTTATTTATAGAGCTGCGATTAAATCACGCATCGAAAATATTACTTCCGTTTGTATTACTTCCGTTCGATGTTTTTACAGTTAATTACAAACAAAATTTAAAGGTTTTTTTACGTTAATCCTCAAATATTCATTGTTTAAAAAATCATGGTCATATCACCCCGACTTACTCTACATATATATTTTTTTTTATTGTGTATGAGAAGCCAAGACTCGACAGAGATATTTCTTTCCGGGCTTTGTGCAATCGAGATTACTGGTCGTCGTGCCGGGTTTTTACCGCGGGGGATTCCGCAGCTCGTGATTGTTCGGATTCGTCCCTCAGGTACCTTAATTTACCGCCTCCGCTGAGTCGCGGATGTACACGTGCATTCACAATTTTTAATGCACCTGTTCTCGCACACCAGCGTGACGATGTAATTTTCAACAAAAAAAAGAGGAAAATTTCGCAACCCCCTCACACCCTCTCGTTCGTCTGCATGCATGTCTCTGAGTGTTACGGTTGTATAGTACGTTTTTTTCTTGTGCTCCCGTCTCGTCGCTGCGCGATACTGGAGGGAGCGTTTGGGATGCTGGGACATCAAATATGCAGGCTGGGGTGTGCGAGCTCTCGGTGAGTTCCTCGCAACCCTGCTCGCCCCGGGGCTAACGGTCGACCTGGGAGAGACAGAGGATGAGGAGGGGAGAGCGGATTGGAGCGCGGCGAGGAGAGCGTAATTAAAATGAGATTCGTAAAAACAGTGACTGGGCTGGGGAGGGGGGAGGGGAACGTAATGGATAGAACGCACACTCGAAGCCGTCATAAAATTTTACAAATGAGTATCCCGGAACGTATCCCTCACTTGCTCGTTCCTGGGCCCGCTGTGTTTTTCGCGTTCCCTCTTCCTCGTTCGTTCGCCCCACCTGCAATCCTGTGCTTGCGATGAGCGAGGCACCGGAAGAGGGGGGAAAAAGAGACGAAAAAAACGATGCAAACTGAAAAAGAAACTTGCGAGTGAGATCGTATGAGGGCTGCGTGGGGGGAGACGAAAGAGAAAAACGAAATGAAAAGTAAAAAAAAAAATATATATATATATATATATATATATATGAGGGTGCATGGAATACACCCTCACCGCTTCGAGGGGGGCTGGAGGTCGAGAGCCTCGTTTCACCCCGTCATACCACGTCTCCCTCTCTCCCTCTCTCAGCGGAAAATTCCTCCGCTGGCCGCTAGTACAAACAAACATGGTGGGTCATACACGCGAAGTAACAAATGTCGGACATTTACATTTAGCGTGCGAGGGACGAGGGCTGCTAGTTACGTCGGTACACCCGCTCGCCCTCTGGCCCTCGTCGGTCTCATCCCCTTTTACACCCGTCCTGCCATCGTCTCTGTCCTCCGTACTATTATTACGCGGATCATCTCGCCGCCGTACGAGTTCGTTTCTATTTTCTTCGAGCCACAGACACACACTCTTGTTCTTCGGAGGTAGAAGAAATTTGAGGAAAGGGGCACTCAATATGTCCCCCAAAGGGGGGTTTAATATCTGAATTGTAACTGCATACCCAGCAGACGTCCTATCGATGCTTTTGTTTATGGCAAGGATATAGAAGACCTATTGTGTCTCAATCTCAAGTAGGGGAGACCGGGGACAAAAGTAACATGGGTCAATAGTAAGAAGGGTCGCGCAACGCTGCACATGATCTGCTGCATCGGATATGAAGGGAGAAACATTATAGACATCACCTTATGGCCATACAATTACCTCATAGCTGACTTTTCAAAAATACCAATTCGCCGAAACCAAATGTGATTCGTGAGTGCAGAAGTGATTTTTCGGCTATGCGGATCGCGTCAGTTAGGCAACACAATACAAAATATTAGTGCAAACAAGCACAAGGAGTTGAAAGGTACATATTTGCAGAACATTTTGATCGCTGAGACGATCCGTTTCAGATTGTTATTAACCGATGCCACAGTAACTTTGCTAATAATCATTTGTGGGGTCGATTGTAACAGTCGAT
>JAPYZC010008461.1:0-11560 GCA_030522665.1 Ichneumoninae sp. A BG-2022a
TACGAATGATATCCGTGTAAAATCTTAAAACGAATCCAAACAATTAGCACCGAACCAACAAGCAACAAACGAAACGAAACAAAAAAAAATGTTGTCCGATCTTCCTCGAGGGAATTCCTTGGAGCCCAATGGATTAAAGGACAATGCGGAACACGTGCGTTCCCTTACCGGAGACGAGCCGAAAAATGTTTTGTATTATGTACATACAAATTTTAAATGCACCATCTTTCCGGTTCGCCACTTTCAAGAGTTCTCTACAAAGGAGTTACTCGGGCAACAAAATTACAATCACAAAAAAAAAAAATATCAACAACAACAACATTGCACGAAGGTTTACTCTATCGTCCCAGAAGACTCGATATACAAAAAACATACGAGTGATATCCGTGTACAATCTTAAAACAAATCCAAACAATTAGCACCGAACCAACAAGCAACAAACGAAACGAAACAAAAAAAAAATGTTGTCCGAGCTTCCTCGAGGGAATTCCTTGGAGCCCGACGGATTAAAGGGCCGTGCGGGGCACGTGCGTTCCCTTACCGGAGACGAGTAGATCTCCCTGAGGCGAGAACTCTATGGCGTTGACGCATCCGTAGTGCGACAGCAGATCCTTCCTGAATAGATTGTCAGACTCGTCGATTCTCGCGCTGACGAGACGCTTGCAGTGATTTATTCGATCGTCGATCTGTCTGCGGAGGAAGCAATCGAGGGGATTGCGCGTCGACGGACGAGCCATGGTTGTGTCCCTCGAGAGAGCACGGCCTACGATTTTTATTTACTTCCTCGCCCTCCGTCGTTCGCTCGCTCGTGCACGCAGCCGAGAGCAACGATACCACGCACGAATATCGTCTCCCTCGACCCGACTTTAATAAATCCCTCCGCGATATTATTTTCGCTGTCGCGAGGCCTCACAAACTAATACGTTCGATCGCCTCTCTCGCTCTCGTCTCGAACGACCTCTTAACTTTTCTCCCTTTCTTCCATGTATATCGGCCCAGCGATATCTCGATATCCACGGGTAAACAAGTTCACTCGACGTATCCCTCTCTAGCGCGAAGGCACACACCTTTCGGATCTCTCGAACTGGCCAGCCAGCTCTCTCCCTCTCCGCTTCCCTCTCCTCTCTCTCTCTCCCGAACCGAGGTGTAAAGGAGAATTATTATTCACGAAATATGTTCGCGAAATTGTGCGTTTTCTTTTTTTCCTCCAAAAACCCCAAAACTGGACGGTTGTGTAAATGTTTACGGGCGAGGTGTTCGGTGTCGAGCGGTTCGCTGTCTGCACACGATTTCAGGACTCAGTCTCTCCGGACAACGGCGAGCGCTCTCCGCTACAAAACTCACGCGAGCGATCTGTCGACCAGCTGATCGGACATCCACTGCTTCGGCAGCCCTGCCTTGTCTCTCTCTCTCTCTCTCTGGCTCTCCCTCTCCACTCTCTCTCTTTACTTCTTTCGTCGCCGTTGTCGTTCGGGAGCAACACCTCGCAGCTGGGACCCGATTGGAAAGAACTGCTTTTTTTTGCTCTTCGATATCTGTCGGTTAGCTCACGAAACGTCCGCACTCTATCTTTGCTCGCTTCTTTTTTGTTTGTTTTTTTTTTTAAGCTTCTTCGATACTCTTTTCTTATCTCGAGCCGCGAAGTCTTTCGGCTCGCAGCGACGAATGACACTCGGTGCAATCTCTCGAGGCTCTCGTCGTGATAATACTTGTTGGCTCACTGCGATACACGCATCGAGGCGTTGTTATTATTATCATCGTCGTTATTGTCTCTGCTGTAAGGGCGACACGTGGTAGAGGCGCATCCCGATGGATTCCAGTGCCGCGCCGCGCTTCACGAGAGTTCTTCTCACCGGAAAGCCAGGTAAGGAAACGCTCGCGTGTGATTCTCGTAAGATTTCTTACGTCAATCAACGTTTGTTTTTTTTTTTTGGCTTTTGTTTTGCAGGAATCGGAAAGACGACGGTGTGCAAGAAATTGGTTGATTTGTTGACGGAGGCGAAGCACTGTGTGGACGGATTTTACACGGAGGAAGTTCGTTCGCCGGACAAAAATAGAATCGGTTTTGATATTGTGTCACTGAGGAGTAACAGTCAGGGCAGAGGCGCGCTGGCCAGAACGGCGTTAGTAATGGGGACCGTGAAGCACTTTCCCATGTTCGTGTAATTAATATCTCGGTTGATTTTTTTTTCCTTTCTTTTTCAGGGAACATTTGGCCGGACGACAAGTTTCGAAGGCTCGGGTGGGAAACTATCACGTTTTCGTGAGCGAATTCGAGACTTTGGCTCTGCCGGTTTTCAACTCGCGATCGGTAATTGTTTCCCCGGAAACTTGAGTTTGTCTATGTTGGCAAGCGTTGAGCATAAAGCAATGAGTCGCAAATTTTTATTTATTTTCTTTTTTTTGCTTTCTGATAGAAGTTTTATTTTATAAGAAAAAAAAATGTTGAGATATTGTCAACATGTTCGGAATGTTCGAAAACGTCGAAAAATCACGTTTAAGAATAATGTTTAAATGGACGAGTGGGTGTGAGGCCTGCACTGTAAAAAAATGCATATGAAATTTAATGTACTGGTATGGACATTTTTATGCATGAACTCGTATATGAAATTTCATTTACAATTGCGATGAAACATTAACGTATAATACGTTTAAAACTTTAGAAACACTTTACTTTTGATTTACTTTCATTTTACTATAAAAGTACTGTAATTCCGATAATTTACTTTAATATCGCTCTGTAAGTTCATGAATTTTTCATCACGATTGTGCATTAAATGTAATCAGCGCTTTTCAGTTTTTGCATAAAAACTTCCAGTCCGATATAATAAATTTACAATTTTTTTTAACAGTGTCTAACATTCAACCGTCTGTTACTCAAGAACGGCTTTATCAATCGGACTGAAATTTGGCACGCAAGTAGAGCAGTTAGATGCCTCTGTTTGTTACAATTTACGCAATAATTAAGACATTCGTTCAGATTTTATCAGATTTTAAATTTTTCGAAAAATGTGTTCGCGCGCTCTGGCTTTCGCAAGTTTTGAGTTACCGGGTTAAAACCTTCTACAGCAGTAGACGAACATCAAATAATTATTCCCTATTCAGTTTGGCCAGAATCGATCCACCTGTTTAAATTTCATAAAATGTTGAATTAAAAAATTTGTACCTCACAACGGACGTTCCCGTTTAAGTATCAAGGTAGAAGTAAAACAAGTGGAAGATTCGTGATTTGTCGGAAAAAAGGTGCAAAGTAATTTGCACAAGGCTTCCTCATTTATTACAATTTAGTGCATAGCTTCCTCATTTATTACAATTTTGTGCATAGCTTCCTCTGTGAATTAGCCAAAAATCGATCAACGAACTTTCTCATGAACAAAGCTATGCGCAAAATTCTAACAAATGCCGAAGCCACGAGCAAATTACTTTGCACAATGCTTTTTTTTTGCAGGAAATTCTCATCATCGATGAAATCGGTAAAATGGAGCTTTTCAGCAGCAAATTCAGGGACAAAGTTGAGAATCTTTTTTTCGCTCAGCCGAGAGAAGAGCGTTTGTGCGTGATTGCGACGATACCTCAAAGGGAGAAAGTACCGCAGCGCTATGCGGCATTTTTCGACAGATTGCGGAGCGACGAGGCCTGCAAAGTTATCGAAGTCGATCGTCAAAGCAGGGACAATCTCCCCGGGGCGATAGTTCGAATGATCAAGGCTGCTCCGTCGTGATGGAAAAGAGTCAAAGAAGAATACAGAGAAACTGATGGAAAAGCTTATATACATTATAAACATCATTTATTATTAACAAAAAACAAAATGTTGGATCGAAGTAAGCCCGCCGGTTGCGGCGGATTTTTTTCATTTAATCTTTCTTTTCTTTTCTTTTTTTTTTGTATAAAAGTACAGTCGCAAATATCGCGACATGATCGAATAACGCGGCGGGTACATTGTACTACATACTCATGCTTCTTATCGTGTATATATATATGTATATATATATATATATATAATATTGTTCCAATAAACGGGACAACTCGCTCGAGAGCGTACATTTTTGTTCTTTCTCGACACTCTCGTACACGCTCCAAGCAACTTCCGCTTTCCTCAAGGCGAGAATTGCCGCACCGAGGTCGGTAACAAAAACTGTAAAGTCGCCGTTTTCGGGATTGTTGTCGAAACTCGAAGGTCCGAAATAAAAGGAATTTCGCCGCAGCGCGAAAATTCCATTTTCATCTCGCGTCGGAGTTTCGGCACTCTCGAAGAAAAATGGCACTGCCCAGTTTCTGATACCGACCGGGCACGGAGAAGGCGGGATGGAGAGTGATACACATCACCTTAACGACAATGATTCGATCGGGGGTAAAAAAGAATAAAACTAAATTGAATACCCCGGCGGCTAATTAAATAAGCCGCGCCGCTCTCGATAATTACTTGCACTCCGCGTACGCACAGTACACTCTTTTTTTTTTGGTTGCCAACATTTTCAATGGACAAAACGCAACGCAAAAAAAAAACGATGTTTACAAAACA
Source organism: Ichneumoninae sp. A BG-2022a (assembly GCA_030522665.1). Lineage (NCBI taxonomy): Eukaryota > Metazoa > Arthropoda > Insecta > Hymenoptera > Ichneumonidae > Ichneumoninae sp. A BG-2022a. The sequence continues at coordinate 4,523 of JAPYZC010008461.1, forward strand.
TAATTTAAATTCTACGCGGGTTACCTCGCTCTCCTCGCCGTATCAATAACTGCTTAACCAATATCCATTCGACGACTAGCGCCGCGCGTTCCACGTAGAAAACAAGATACAATCGTCTCATTTCTCTCCCCGATGACGATACGTCGATTTTGTTCACGTTCGGCCCACGTGTGCGCCGTGAAAAGTGTTAAAGCGCGCCACACCGGTTTCGTCGTGTCCTCTGCGTTCGTATCAAATATATTATTACGCACACACTCCGTTGATTCGACTACTCGGTTTCTTTATATTATAGAAAATCCATCATGTTTGCCTTTTCTTTTTTCCTCTTCTTTCTTTTTTCATGATTATTCGATCAATTATTATTATTCTAGACTGTTTCCACTAGCACATGAACTTTAGTAGAGCGTTGGCGTACGCCATTGGCCTTATGTTCGGATGGGGCTGTAACACGAGTAAAATATTTATGTGGTCAATGTTTTTTCGTCACCGACCGATCCTCTCCGATTACTGTGATTTTTCAGCTTTTTTTTTTTTTTTTTTTTTTTTTTTTTTTTTTTTTTTTTTTTTTCCCCTGCTTCTTTCTGCTGTTAGTTGGGTTGGATGAAGGCACCTCGGTTACCCATGGTATCGCTGCGAGATAAATTAACGCGTAGCGATTAACCGATTGAATTCGAACTATTGTTAGAATTGTTGGCATTGTTGGTTGGAGCGCTTCACACTAGTCAAATAGGCGCTACGTTTTTAAAGTCGTTTACACAAACTTTTACGCATCTATTGATTATAGTGGATTGTTATTTGCATTACAGCTGTTGTCCTTAACGTAGAGGAACATTAATTGCAATGGATTTCAAAAAATATTAACGGGTTTGCGCTAATTTTCGAAAAGGTTCGAAAGAATAATCTGGAGTTTGCGCCCGATTTTTATGTATTGCGGCTGATTGTCTTTCTTAAAAAATGGTCTACGAATTCACCGTCTAGATATTCGATAGTATTTTCCGTTTAAAGATGACAGACTTGTGTTTATTCATCGACGAAATTGCTTCATAAACAAACTGCTGTTATTTTTAACCGGAAAATATTATCGAATATCTGGATAGTGAATTCATAGAGCATGTTTCAAGGAAGCGAATGAGAAGTAATACATCACAATCGAGCGAAAATTATGGATTGTTCATTGAGAAAACTGAACATTTGTGTACCTTTTACACAATTAGCACAAACAAGTTAATATTTTTCCAAATACCTTGCAATTAATGTTTTCCTAGGTCAAGGAAATCTGCTGTAATACAAATAACTATTCACTATAATCAATGGATGCGTAAAAGTTTACATAAATGACCTTAAAGATGTAGCACTCATTTGAGTAGTGCGAAGCCTTCCAACCTCCTCAAGGGAGGAACACGGGTGAATCGTTAACGTACCAATAATTCGGTGCTGAGAACACAGTGATACATTTGCCATTGTGCCCGATCTCGTAACCGTCGTTCTTCACCTCGTGGCTCCTGACAACGTAGTCGAGGCTGTTGAGCTCGAGGAAAGCTTGCGTCACGTCCGGACCGAACTGAACGCCGACGCCACGTTTGCTCGGGGCTCTGCCCGGCTGAGGTTGAGGATCGGACCAGAGAAGCTCGCACATGACACCCTCGTCGGGCGGTTGCCGATTTCTATCTATCTCCTGAATCTCCTTCAACGTCACGTCGTCCCGCGAGAAGAGTCCGCCATGCATTACCTGACAAAAAAAATCAAAATGAAATATAAATATAAATAATCAACGAAAATATAAACTGAAGAATTTAATTTCATCTATCAATACTTAAAGTAAGTTTTAAAAAAAGTGACTTTATAAAATCTTGGAAAATGTGAAAATTGGATTTAAAAAATGATTATACTGTTGTACGTGGAAGTGTTCATTTTATAGAAAAAATCTCTAACGTATGTTCAGCATTAACATTGAAATACAAATTATGTATATGTAAAAAGGCAATGCCTGTTAATCAAATTAATTAATTAATTAAAAAGATGAAAAACCGTGCCTGAAGGATTTTGGTCGACGGCCAATTGGCAATATAAATGCGATTTAAGTTTGTCATGTATCAAAAAGTGTTCCATGTTATGTATTGTCAAAAAATTCACTACTACTAGAAATCGCTGCGATAACGACACTCAGAATAATAAAACTAAATTTATGGTGAAGAGCGATTGGACAAACACTCACGAGAACTCTACGATTGATGCAGTGAGCAAGCGGCAACCAGTTGTAAACCTCGGTGAAGAGCTCCGCCATCTGAGCCGTGTATTTCGCCTTGACCTCACCGTCGAATCCGTACATGTGGTTCATCGTCGCGGACTCGTGATTGCCTGTTTTCAAAGTTCAGTTTTTAAAGGTTTGATAAATAAATAAAAAATGTTCGCAACTCGCGTAAAATATTTTCGAGTTTCTCGTAGAACGGCGCAAGGCTCGGAATACTCACCTCTCGACATGAAAAAGTGCTCCGGATATAACAATTTGAAGCCGAACAACGTGAATATACATTCGACCGAAAAGGACCCTCGGTCAACGAAATCTCCGTTGAACAGCTATGTGATTTTTAGTTAAGAAACATTGAGACTGCAGTGTTTTCAATGATCCAACGATCACCGATGAATATATCGGCGAGACAAAAGGATACATAAGGATTGGTCTCGGACGGCAAGCCGTTGAGCTTGAATATGTTAAGAAGATCGTAGAACTGGCCGTGTATATCGCCGCAGATCGTGAATTCTTTATCCTCCGGCACCGGTATATGAACGAGACTCGGTTGGGCCATGAACCACGCTTTAACATCGAGCAATATTTTGTACGCGTACTTTCTGTGCAGCTTCTTCTCGTCTTTGTACCATTGCAACAGATCCTGCATGAACTCCAGCGTCACTTTGCCGTCGTCCAGTTTCGGACCCGTGTACTCGTCCTCGATCGCTGCAAAGATATAATTTTTAAAAACGGCCAATTAATTCATTTTTTCAACAAAAAAAAAAATTGAATTAAGAGAATGTCACATGGTCGCCGTTTCTTAATGGTGGGGGATCGTGAGGGCACGTTGCTAGCAGAGGTTGAGGCCTAGATATCTATTTATATCAGAGCTGAGCAGTAATATAAGTACTTTTTTTTACGATTTCGAGTACCAACTACAAGTACTGTTTGAGCACACGCTCGTATTACGGATACTCGATGAATAACATGACGTCCTGTTGCTATTGATATATGATTATCAGACTAACGTGTCGATAAGTATAATTTCAAGAATTGATTTTTTAAATTTATTTTTAGAAAATCCATAAAACAAACGTGAAGGGAGCTCTTTCGTTTTTTTAATACATTTTTTTATGAGTCTTTTGTAATGGAAAAAAGTTAAGAAAATATTTAAAAATTGCCTCAAAAGGACAAATTACGAAAATTTCAAATAGCAATTTCTCATCATTAGAAAGCTATGTAAACTACTGTCACACTTCTCGTATTGTAAACACATTTGTGATTTCTATTACTACTGTAAAGAGGGTTCGTCCCGTGAAATAAATAAATAAATAAATAAATAAATAAATGTTTATAATGAGGAAGAAAGGTGCAAATTGCCTCGTACCTTTCTTTTTAAAGCCTAGATAACGCTTAACGCTATGAACCTTATTGCGAAAAGTACTTGGCAAAAATTCTTCAGAAATACTTCAAGTACAAAAAGTACTCGATACTTCGAGCACTTATGATATTTTGTATGTTGTGCCTGAAGTGTTTTTTGGTACTTTACCCAGCTCTGATTCATATGCAGGTTCGAAGCTCCTTCAACTGGAGTTCGCGAAAATCTATCGCCACAGCTCGAACTTATTTATTTAATGCGTCCCTTATAATGTTCCAATGTTACTAAAATAACATTGGAACATTATTAGGGACGCATTAAATAAACAAGTTTTAAAAAATTCTAATAAAGTAGTCTGAAATAGTATATTATGCAACAAGGGAGGAAATATATATTTTTCTTAAAAATTATGTTGCTTTTTACGCGGCAACAAACGCAGCTTGTGCTAATTTACGCAACTTTAAACTCGTGTATCTCGGAATCCATGTGGAGAAAAAATTATTAGAAATTCTTTAAAAAAAAAAAGCCTCGTTCACTTTATAACATTTGTGATTTTTGGCTCCAAAAGCACAAATGTTGTGTGACTTATTCCCTTAACCCTTCAAATACCGTGCACTTTTTGCTGATCACAGAGAACCATGCCTTCTTTTAAGCACAAAAACAATACACAGTTCGTAATCAATTTTCTTATGCATTATTAAAAAAAACAACACTTCAAGGTAGGTCCATGCATTTTTAGATTTTTTTTTTTAGCACATTAACTTGTGATTTGAATCATTCGAACGTTGCATCTTGGTAAATTCTAGTTCCTCAGTGAACAAGCATCCGGTACGTGAAGGGTTGAGCTCGTGTATCTCGGAATCCATGTGGAGTAAAAATTATTAGAAATTCTTTAAAAAAAAAAGCCTCATTCACTTTATAACATTTGTGATTTTTAGCTCCAAAAGCACAAATGTTGTTGTGTGACTTATTCCCTTAACCCTTCAAATACCGTGCACTTTTTGCTGATCACAGAGAACCATGCTTTCTTTTAAGCACAAAAACAATACAGAGTTCGTAATCTCATTATCAACAAAAAGACCACTTCGAGGTAGGTCCATGCGTCTTTACAGATTTTTTTTTTGCACATTAACTTGTGATTCGAATCATTCGAACGTTGCATCTTGGTAAATTCTAGTTCCTCGGTGAACAAGCATCCGGTACGTGAAGGGTTAAGCTCGTGTATCTCGAAATCCATGTGGAGTAAAAATTCTTTAAAAGAAGCCTCGTTTGTGACGTATTCCCTTAAATAACTGGACTTTACCCATAGCATCCAAGTTGATAGTTTCTGCGATATTTTTCTTGTTCTCCTCTATGCATATAGCCTTCTCGAAAGCTAATTTCTTCACTATCTTGTTGCACTCCTGATACTTGGACTTGGCGTCCTGGTCGTTGGGTCTGGCTTTGGTGACGGTCTCGAAATCCTTGAGAGCCAGTTTGAATTTTCCCAGCGACATGTACGCCGCGGCTCTCCTGTAGTAACCCTTGACATAGTTTCTGTCCAACTCGATCGCTCGCGACGCGTCCGCGAGCGCAGCGCCGAAGAATTCGCTCTTGAGGTAGGCGAAGCTTCTGTTCCCATAGTAAACCGCTATGTCAGGATTCAACGCTATAGCTTTGGTATAAATTTCCGTCGCTTTTTCGTAATCTTGATCTGAAAAAGAAAAAAAAAACAAAAACAAAAAAAAACATTATCGGAGCAAATTTTCGAGTTTCACTTTACTATAGTCCAAGAATTTTGGCGATTCGGACCAAAGTCACGAATCCTAGTGGGGAAATGCGGGTCGGCAGGGAGCGTGGATTCAGCGCCCGCACGATAAACATTTCGCGTCCGAATCGACATCGTCAACCGCGGAGTTCGCGGTCGTCGATGTGGAGATAACATTTTTTTTATTTTTTTTTTTTTCTCGAACTTTGGAAAAGACGTCAAGAGTTTGGTTAGCTCGAAACGCACGTGACTGCGCGAGAGACGCTTCGTCATCGGAGCGTAGCTTTCCGTGCGAGATGGAGATTCGTGACTGAAGACAGTTAAGTGGCGATCTATCGCGTTGGCATAAGGTTTTCAAACGTACTTTTGAAGTAGTCGTTAGCGATATTTTTGAGTGTTTCCGCTTCTTTGGCATCCTCCGCGGTCGGTCCTCCCGTGATCTCGGCGTTTCCGCTCATCACCCCCCCCGTTTACTTTATTTTGTATCGTTAACGACTAGCGAGCCCACGACAGATGACTCAAACGATACCGTAATGTGGGCAATAAATAAGGCATTAAATAAACCCTCGGCGGCTTTAACTTCTTTACGTCCACCCTTGATAATGTTACTTTTGCCAAATGTTTCCTCTCTTTAATTTGCCGAGAGAGAAAGAGAGATAGAGAGAGAGAGGGAGCGAGTTTAACACACCGAGGCACGAAAACGAAGTGTTACCGAGGAGCCGAAGCGGCGCGGCAGATAGGCCAGTATATCCGACAAAACTGTGTCTCACCCCCTCCCTCTCTCTCCACCTCCACCACAAATTGAGAGATTGCAGGGTATTATTTACGCCAAATTCATTTCAGCCGAGACTCATTTCCGCCAAAAAGTAACTAGGTTGGAGAAAGACCGTGAATCCTATAAGGCTATATAGGCTGCTTTGGACTGAATTTTGTTTTTATTGAATAGCTTAACCCTTTGAAGAATACTTTTTTTTTTTACAAGTATAAAGTTTCAAATACATCGGTTGGTTATTAATACATTTTTTCTCAATTTAAAGAGGTGTATCACCTGAATATCAACCATACATCAACCATACACGGTTTCAAAGGTTAAGCAAGCGTGCTAATAATAAGCCGCAATAAAAGCTTTCGGATAAGTGCTTTATAGTTAAGCCCACTACTGCTCTTGACTGATGAACAAAGATTCGCGAGTTCGCGGCTTGTTTTATGTCACTTTTCTTTCTTCGATGTTTTATTTATTATTTTTTATTCACTACTCATTCATTACGTCATCTAGGGGAAACGATACTTCCGTTTTCAAAATCTCATTTTTTTCGACCAGAAGTGACGTTATCCAGGGGAAACCTCACTCGGTCGAAAAAAAATATTTTCAATCCTAAAGTGAAGTTTTCCCTAGATGACTTCCGGTAGAAAAATGCGATTTTCAGACCGGAAGTGATGAGATTTTCAAACCGAAGGTCGAGTTAAAGAGAACATTTTTTAATTTTTTGTATGCTATCTCAAATCCAGCTAGTGGAAGAAACGAGTAGATTACAGAATTAAAGGAAAGTGGCTAAAATACCGTATGCGGAATTATCCTTAAGATAGTACGAGCACAATGACTGACGCCGCCTAAGTTCGAGAGAAAAAAGACAAAGATTACAAACACTTCTCGATGAGAAAAAAATCTGAAAAAATTCTAGC
>JAPYZC010008479.1:0-12005 GCA_030522665.1 Ichneumoninae sp. A BG-2022a
AAATGATTTGTTAATTTTTCTGAATACGTATGAATTTTTTCAGAATTTTATCTAATACTTGAAAATTACGATTTTAAACAAATGTTAACATAAAGGAAATGAATAACATTTTAGGATCATTATTATGGACGAACAATGTTATCAGCATCTTCCCTATGCTTGATTTTTTTCAGATTTTTATCCGATCGAGAAGTGTTTGTAATTATCTTTTATTCCTATCAAACTTCCCAGCGTCAGTCATTGCGCTAGTACTACCTTAAGCCACTAGTAGAAGACAATTACCGCTCCGCGATTTCTTCTCGGTGTCCTGCCCTTGGCCTGCACGAGCGGACCGGCCGGCAAGCCTATCGCGAGCCGCTCGTCGGCTTGACGCTCCTGCAACGCCACAGCAGCCAATAACTTCGTCGTCGAAACTTTATTCTTAGCGGCGCAGCTTTTCGTGTGCCCCGTACCCTCGTAAACGTCCTCGAAGTGTCTCATGCACAACGGACACGTGTGCCCCTCGCTCTTGCCGGTAGTCCCGGCCTTGAAAAATGACGACTCTATCGACGGCTGCGCTCTTTCGTTCTGACGACCCGAGGCGCTTCCCTCTTTCTTCTTGTTAGCGGCCGACGATTTTCCTTTGGAGCTCGGCTTTTTCGGTCGTTTCTCACCGACCACCTTTGATTTACCGGACAACGGCTTCGCCGCGCTCTCCAACTTCGGGGATCTGAAATCCGACAAGCTATCGTCTTTGCTCTCCGACGACCTTCGCCTATCCTCAACGTCGCCGTTCTCGTCGCCCCTAGCTCGTTCCATCGCAATTTTTTTTTTTTTTTTTTGACTAATCGCTCCCCTCACTCCCTCTGAGAACACAATGAAAAACAAAAGATAAACTTTTTTTATAACATTTTTTGTTTGTATTTCGGTAGTTCTACATAGTCGAGGCGACTGGATTTACGGATAAAAATCGTCTACCTAGATTCTATACAATATTCCCTTTGAGCAGCAACAAAATAAATGCGGGCAGAGCTTCGCGACCCTCGACGACTCGACAAAGACGCGGACGGACGATTAATCCGGGACGTCCTCATCCTTGTCGTAACGTGTGCTGCCCTCCAACACTTTCTCGTTCAAGATATTTATTGGCGTCGCCAGGTAGACATCCTGGAACATCTCGCGACGAATCGCCTCTCTCTCCTTCGGTCTTACCCTCTCGATGACGCGCGCCCTAGCGCGCTGCACCCATGCTGTGTCTCTGCAAAAAGACGGGAACAACAGTCAGTGAAAATTAATGGCACGAAAGTTGCACCGACGCGCAATCCGTATCGATTGCTTTGTCGATGATTGTCGAGAACTAATTTTTTGGTACGCTTTCTTTTTCTTTTTTTTTTGCTGTTCGTAATTATACTCACGTGGTGCCGTACCAGTGTAATATAAGACAAAACGTGCCGATAACTGAGAGGGAGACAATGTTCGCAAATCTGTTGGCCGGCGTTCCTCTCAGTCTCTGAGGTTTCCTTTTGGTGACATCCGTTGGGTCTTTCCACATCTCACGCGAGCGGGATTATTCGACTGTCGAAACGCTTCGTTTTGGAGGAAGCTGTTGTGTTGTTTTCGTATTTATTTTACGCTCGCAATTGCTTTTACATCGAATTATCGCTTCTTTTTGTCGGTGGTTGGTTCATAACCTCTTTCGAGAGATTCGCCGAAGGTTTCGAGAGCTGTGGCGAACTCGTGCGACGAATATTGGAACTCACCCGTTGCATATATCGGTTCAAAGTAAGGTCGGTAAAACGGAGATAAGAATTATCGATTTGGCGCTTTTCGTTATTGTAACACAGTTGGTTTTTGGTGAGAATCCGCGGCAAAAAAATGCACGTGCGCTTGCGCAGTGCGCTATAATCACGAAAAATCCAAAATCGGTAACAACTTATGTTACAAATGCTTGCAACACAATAACATAAGTAAAAAGAACGGCACGAAGGTTCCTCCAAAGCCCAATCGGTATCGATTGTTTTGTCGATGATTGAGACGATTTGGTTACATTTTATTATTATTAGAATTATTATTATTATAAATAAACTTTACAGAAAGCAAGTGCGACACTTATAAAATCTGCATCGTGTTAACTGAATACACTTTTCTTTCGTTATAAATTCTTCTAAATTCCTATAAATTCTTTGCCATTCATAATTATACATACGTAGTGTCGTACCAGTTAAATATCAAACAAAAGGCGCCCATAACGGAAACAACGTTCTCGAATCTGTTGGCCGGTGTTCCTCTCAGTCTCCCAAGTTTTCAACGGACGGTAAAGTAGGGAGGAGACTTTTACAGGGTGTAACTTCTCATTTCGCTAAATGTTACCTTGCCTCGCTCGTCGCCGGCAGTCGCTGAACTTACGAATAGGTGGCAGGAGCACGGCCAACGTCCACGTGAGGTTATTTCTCTATTATTGTGCGTCCAACAACGTAAGGAATTACGGTAATCGCGAAAAGAATCGAAGATTTTATTTCCATGTATACCACTAACGCGGCAAACTCAGTCAGCAGACGTAGAAAAAAAATCGTATCTTTTTTTGTAACCACCGTGTCCTTTGTGGCAAGAAACGTCCTCAGAGCACCACGTTTCGTCGAACGTAGGACCATCAGTTTTCGTAAATTGTTGGTTATAACATTCGCAATGAATGAGTACTCGTACGCGAGTACCAGAGACTACTGATAACCGATATAGATATGAATATATATATATATATATCTTATATATATGTATGCATGATACGTATTCGGAACATTTCGCAAAACCGCAAGGCAAAAGGGGTAAACCCACAGTTTATGCGCCTCGGCGGGATGGAATTATCCGCAATTACCCGAGCGATCGTGCCTCTTTATCATAATTTCGCAACAAAGTATGATTATATCATTTAATGGAAGTGTAATGGAGAGAAATGTGTCGATCGACGGGACCCGCTGTTATTTCGCACGCATTTATTATCGATGTAAGGTGCGTTTGATCTCGAGCCGCGCCCAACAGCGTAAAGATCGGCAGTGAGCTTTATTCGCACCTGCTGCGGCCCGGCGGTGTGGCTGGGCACGAAGTATACAGAATGGCGAAAGAGGAAGAAGACGCTTTATTTATTTATTTGTTTGTTTGTTTCTTTAAATGAAAACGGACTGAGTCCCAATTACAAGTAGATGGGAAACCCCATCAAGCAATCTGAAACAGAGAGAATGATCAGACGCTAAACGATGCAAGACGAAAGATGTAAAACTACCCAGATAGACAAGCACCACAAAATGGACCCAATGTGCCGCTTGTCCGGCTGGGTGTACATAAAATAATTAGCGAAATAAGAGAGAAAGCAGAAAAGGTCGATGCCAAAAAATAATTCGGAGATTCATCATTTTTTCTTTCGAGTAATCGTAGGAAGTGGGCGCTTTTATTTATTTATCCATTGACTCATTTATTTATTTATTTATTTATTTATTTATTTATTTAAATTAAATCAGGCCGAGTCTCAATCGCAAGTTGATGGGAAACCCCATGAACCTCTCTGAAATAGAGAGAATGACCAGACGCCTGACGATGCAAGGCGAAAGATAAACGATTGAGACGGAATATTTTTCGTCTACTATTTCGACAAAAGATCCCACCTGGCGCGGCCTGGGTTAATGATTGGCAGGGCTCTCGTTGACGATTTTAACTGTTATAAATTTCTAACTAATATAAAGTTTCCAAAACTTTACAAAAGTTTCCAAAACTTTACAAAAGTTTTCAAAACTCTATAAAAGTCTCCAAAACTCAACAAAAGTTTCCCAAACTCAACAAAAGTTTCCCAAACTCAACAAAAGTTTCCCAAACTCTACAAAAGTTTCCCAAACTTTACAAAAGTTTCCCAAACTTCAAAAAAGTTTCCCAAATTAACGCTTTATAAGTCACACCTTTGTCCCCACTCTTAGGCGCTACCGTAGCAACGCGTAGTCCCCACTCCGTGTCCGTTAGTCCCGTTTCGGTACGGTTTCGGGCGGTCTAGCTTACAAAGGGTTAACAAAGTGAGGAGCTTTTCGTTCGATTGTGCGATTGAGAACGTCTCACGGGGTCGGTCAAGCCGCTCTAAGAAGTTGACCACCAGCGCGGATCATTACGTTACGGGAGCGCGGGGCCCACCGAGGATAGAGTTGAGTGTGTGCGAGACCCGCCAAGCGGACCGAATCTCCCCTTCACGGCTTAAAAAGGTCAGCCGAAGCGACTGCACGCTACGTAGCGCTCACCCCACCCCCTCCTCCGTCCTCCACGCACACAACCGGCCGCATGTTTTACCTACAACGGAAAGACGAGCACGTGTTTCTCGCGTTCTCAAGCGCATCTTCACCCCTCCAGTTTTCACATCGTTTTTTTTATTTTTTTTTAATCAAACCTTCTTTTTCTTTGTTTTAATGAAAAATTGTAATCGATCAACGTAAGCTGCGCAGTGCGAGGTAAGATTCACTGTTTATTATTCCAGTCCGCGGATGCCCGACGGAATGTTGCACGACCGCATGTCGTCCAGATGCCCAGCACGATCGAGATCGCCGGCGCGGGCATGCCGGTTAATTAATCGCCGCGCGTCAATTAGCGCTCCCGAGACTAATTGACAAATAACCCACGATATCTGGAGAGATCGGAGGGACGGAATAAACTTCGAATTTCGCCGACGGAAAGATCTGGTTTTGGACGAGGTATTACGTGGATATTCCGTTGAGCGGTTCGTGCCCAAAAAACTAACGACGAGGCGTTTCGCTGCATCGAAAGTACGCGATTCCATCCCATTTATCCGACAATACTGCATTGGAATAACGTGTTACGTTACTGTTGTTATTATTAAGATAACTTGGCAGTTTTCTGAAGGTTTTTTGTTGAGCTGGTGAAACGATCTGATGACGAAGCTTCTCGTAGTTAAGATATAAACAAGAGGATAAAAAGAGTAGAAATATAAAACAGTATAATACGATAAAACAGTAGAATATAAAACAGATTCAAATATGCGAATGATAGTTTCAATACACTCAGGTAGAAAAAAATCAGCTGGTATGAAAAAGTGATCTAAATGGGTTACATATGTCTGTCCGGAGGGTAACTATAAGCTACCTTACGTCTAAAAGTTAACTTTTTGGATGGGTGGTTACGTTCGGATACCGTCCAGACGGACACATGGAACCCATTGAGATCCTTTTTCGATAGCGAATTTTTTTGTGTCAGGTACGGGCAGCTGCAAGGGAGGGAAGTGCGTGGTTTTCGTGCGTGAGCCCGAGCGCAGTGCGGGCGGAAATCACACGAGGTGGAAATCCGCTCCCGTCCGTGTAGCATACGATACTTTTTTTTGCGATATTCGCCAATGACCATTACTCCTTAGGCAGTAATGAAACAGTACTGCGCATGCGCACTGGTCAACAATTATTATTATTATTATTATTATTATTATTATTATTATTATTATTATTATTATTATTATTATTATTATTATTATTATTATTATTATTATTATTATATTATTATTATTATTATTATTATTATTATTATTATTATTATTATTATTATTATTATTATTATTATAGCTTGAGTGTGAAACCCTGTAAGTTTACTTATTAAATTAGGTATATTGAGTAAGAATTGAAGATGGAAAATAAGTAGAAGTAGGAAAGGTAGGAAAAGCAGTGCCTTCCCATTGCCCCTAGACATAACTACATTGCTACCCCAACTTGGAGTTCTGGATTGAGTGGCAAGAACGAGAACAATCTCCTTTTCGCAGAGCCCACCGGTCGCAGGAATTGTGGCAGTTGGTTCCATAACCGGATACCCGTTACAATAACCGACCATTCTCTGAATGATCGGTTATTATAAAAAAAAGTTAAGTTTCTCGGAGAGTTATCGAAAAATGTTATTTTCCATCAATTTGTTAATAACGTTTTCGAATTATTATTATGCAAAAGTTAATCTTTCCAGCACCTTCAATATGCCCGATTTTTTCAGATTTTTATACCAATCATAAGTGTTTGCAATTCCCCCTCGATTCGCAACACAGTTTGCAAGGACTACCTCAACAATAACGGTCGCTCAATAATAGGCAATCCTCCGCCTGTCTTGAACGCAAGGAATGTGGTTATTTTTCCAAAGTCAGAACAAAAAAAGTCCCATTCTTTATTCCTTCAACACCAGTCTGACCGCGACGCATTACCGTGATATCGCCATATCGATAAATCGTCGCTCCCCGTTGATAAACATAATTTTCTTTCCGCGCAGTTGTAAAGTCACCTGGCCGCAAATACGATTGTGGAAATAAATCCCACGATACGGCGAACCGGGGGTAATTCCATCGGTGGCCGTCGCGACCGTGGCGCCGCTCGTCTTCTCGGTGCATTATTTCTGAATTGGTGGTTTTTCCTCGCGCGTTGGTACGTCGCCCGAGAGGCTCCTTTAGTGTGCGCCGGCCGGATCGTTCCGTGCCCTCTGCCGATGACGCCGACGACCAGTCAGCCCGTGTGTACGACTTTAACGCTACGCACACAAACACGAACCGAGAGAGAGAAGAGTTTGCGCTTTGAAGATGAGCGCGCTCGTTCTCTGTGCCCGGTCGCCACGGCTAAAAGTGATAAATCTCCTCGTCTCGCGGCCGATTCTCCATGCTCCGGAGCGCTGGATACGTTAGTGGCGAGGAGGGCTCGCGGGCGCGATTTATGCCAGCCTCTTGCCATCGGGCATCAACCCATGCGCGAGACGAGCCTTCGTACTTCCACTCGGTATATAACTTCCCTTTACGGGCAAAATTCAAGTGCGCGAGAGATCCACGCTCGACCCGTAATCGACCGAGCGTACAATTAAAGTTGCATTAGCTATACGAACCTATTCGCCGGAGACTAATCGAGGGCGCATGCGCGTACGACTGTAATTCGGGTTTGAGAGAATGTTCTTTTTTTAACTTTTTTTTTTTCTTATGTTTTTTAGATCACGAGGAAACGAGCTTTTTGCCAACACAAAAGGATTGAGAGCCGGACGATACTAATGTATTGCCCGACGCTAGAGTGCCAGCTCGGACGGGTTTATTCTGACGGGAAGGAAGCGGCGAATTCGTATCGCAAAGGGCCGAATGAGGACTGTAGCAGAAAATGGCGAGGCGTGTTGTGCTACGCCCCGAGGGGTCACACCTTCGAGCCGTACGTGATCCGTAGACCCCTCATTACGTTACCCACACCGGCAGCTCGCGGAGCCGTCGGGAGACTCGGAATAGTATTATTCCCCGTGCGGTTTCCATCGCTTCCGCTCCGGCAACTTCATTCTTCGTTACATAGTCTGGATTGCGAGTTTCGGGACGACGCTTTTTCATGGCGTTCGGCGGTCCTTGAAGTCCTTGGAGTCCTGGAATTGTTCTTGAATTTTGCCTGAACTTGAAAAATGCCTGGAATGTTCTTGAATTTTAGGTTATGTCCTTGAATTTTTTATTTCCTCGAAGAGTTGAGATTGTTTAAAAATTTATATTTAGTTCAGTAAATGTTTTTGTCTTTTGTTATGAACTGCCATGTATTTCGACGTATTTTTTCCCGCTGAACACGAATCCACTGGCCTTTTTGGGACTAAAGTACAGTGAGATATTGAAAGTCTCGATTTTGTGCATGGAAAATGGTTCTTTTGGGATGTAATTGGAAAATATTGGGTTGGGAGTAAAATAATTGTTTTATTCGTGATCAGCGGGAAAAAATACGTGGAATACAACTTTGAGACTAAAAAAATCGATTGAATAACCATTTTTATCTTTTTGAGCCACTTTTGGGAAAATGTCGATTTTCGTTATTTTCAAAGGTAGATATCTCGGCTCCCAATAGAGCTAGGAAAAATCCGGGGTGCCCATTGTGTTCTACGGGAAAAAATACACAAGATAGGGCCTTGTGCGAAGTTTTAAAATCGTTTTATCGTGCCGTTCGAGAACGTTGAAAACCGTGAAAAATGGATTGGAAAGGGGTGGGCTTGGAATTTTTTATGAAATATTTTTTATTGGTATGAACATTTTTTTTCGTTTATAAAATTAACTGCGACGTATTTCGACGTATTTTTGTGCGCTGAACATAAATCTGCTGGCCTTTTTGAGCGTAAGTGCAGTGGGACATTTGTAGCTTTGATTTTATGCATTGAAAACAGTTTGCTTTAATGTGAAATTGCATTTTTGGGATTAAAATCTAAAATATTGGGTTTGGAGCAAAATGAACGTCATATTCGCGATCAAGCGGCCCCGTCCGGGCTCCTTTGAATTTTTTTAGTTGCGGGTTTAGTGACAATCCTAAAAAATGTGTATCTCAGTTCTGCTGAGATACACACATACACTCGTACATAGTGAGTGGTTTTGGTTTCTGAACCCACTCCAACGTAAACGAAAGCGATTACCGAACTAAATGTTATTTCATACGTCGTGCGCGATATGCATACTTTAATTTTTTATAAATGTCCCAACACAACCTGGAAATATCCTGGAAATTGTCCTTTAATGCCCTTAAATTTCGTACAGACTTTTTACTGGACGTCATGTTTTTACTTAAGTATTTGTAATAAAAAAGTCTTTCGCGAGAACGCCAAATTAATTTTTCTGGACGAATGGAGTAACAAATTTTTCAGGCCCGTTCAGCCTTCAATCCGAGCGAAAAACTGTGAACCATTCCAGCCCTATTGTTCGCAACGAATCGAGAAACGAGTCGACGTTGCGGTAAAAGAAAAAAGCGAAAAAAAAAGAAACACATATATCGACTGCAGTATTATAATACGCGAAGTTATCTCGCTCGAGCCTCGAGAGGGAAATTCATGTGCTGCTGTATGTAACGCAGCTAGCGAATATATATACATACAACGTAAACGGCGCGAGGGGGCCTCTCATTACCGGGTAATGACCTGTAATAACGTGGATTTAATGCGCGCGCTGCTCGGCTCTCGAAGTACAGGCCATAAGCAATCGTTCGCCGCCTTCGGCAGTTCTAATGAATTACTCGCTGCTCACTGCCGTTGCTCTCCTTCTCCCCCTTCGATTCGAAAACGGTCGCTATGCTCGTTCGACCGATATCCGTAATCGCAAACTTATACATCATATATATATACGTATATAATATATATATACATTTTTTTGAGTTCCACACGAGCACGAACTTCAGAATTTTATGCTAATATGCCCCAGTAAAATTATAATAATACCGGCGCAGGGAACATCTAGAGTGGGGGGATTTATAACAACGGTACCGAAGGCTCCGCGGGTAATGCCCGATCTCATAAATCCTCGTCGATCCCGGAGACCAAATGATCTAGTACAACCGAACGATTTAACCCTTTATAAGTCACGCCGCCCAAAACCTCACCGAAATGGGACTAACGGACGCGGAGTGGGGACCACGCATTTCTACAGTAGCGCCCAAGAGTGGGGATGGATGTGTGACTTATAAAGGGTCAAGCTCGGAGAAGCGATAGGTGTAGCAGAAAGCGGGGCAAAATGGGACAGTGGGGCAAAACAGATAATGGGGGCAAAAGGCGATTTTCCAATAATTTTTGGATGGTGGCGTTGGTGGTCGGTGGGGCAAAACGGGCTTGAAAATCCTGATCTATCGGGACAAAATGGGTCATCCAAAAGTCATTGGAATATTGAGTTCTGTCCAACTGTCCCGTTTTGACCCACCGTCCGATTTTCCCCCCACTGTCCCATTTTGTCACAATGTCCCACGGTCCCATTCTGTCCTACTGTCCCATTTTGTCCCATTGTCCCATTCTGTCCTACTGTCCCATTTTTGTCCCACTGTCTCGTTTTGCCCCGCCGTCCCGTTTTTGTCCCACTGTCCCTTTTGCTTCACTGTCCCATTTTGCCCCACCGTCCCGTTTTGCCCGACCGTCTCATTTTGCTCCATCGGGCCATTTAGCCCCGCTCTCTCCCTACGGCTGGAAGCTAAAAGATCTTTGGCATGGGAGTCGAGATATCGACGGTAATTGAGCTCGCGTGTGTTCCGATGTATCGTAGGTAAGCTATATGTCTACCGTGCAATATGCACATGCGCACATGTGTGTATGCAGCGGGGAGAGACGCTAGAGAGACGGCCAAGTGCGATACGCCGTCGCGTAATGTGCAGCTGCAACTGCATCGAGGGTGGTTGCTGCTGGCTGGTGGAGAGCCGCCGGCGGATCAGCGGCGGCGAACGGCCGGTGATCGTTGCGCGAGCGAAACGAACGTATACGCGATAGAGAAAGATATGAGGGAGGAAAGAAAGGAAGCACGGCGGAGGGGGCGGAGGGCCACGCGGCGGCTCATCAAAGGGGATTGTAATTAGCCGCGCATGTGCCGCTCCCTCGCTCGCTCACCCGTCTCCGAGCACACTCCTCGCCGCTTCCAACAGACCGGACGGAGATTCGACGCTTCTTATGTGCACTATAATGCTGCTGCTCTTGCCTGCTGCTGCCGCTGCTGTTTCTGCCCGCGACGGCTTATACCTTTACTATTTCGCAACGCGAAATTAACGCTTTCCGCTCACCTCGACAATTACTCTCCAAAGCATCGAATTCTTTTTTTTTCTTTTTTTCTCCATCCATTCGTCGTCACAATAAAATTCGCGGGGAGAGACCGCGTTCACGTGAGACGCTCGGCAATTCGCGACGACCGTTTTTCACTCACAATGCGCTCGCCGGACGGGAGAAGAAATATTTACTTTTCAGAAATTTTTGTGTTTACTTCAAGACACTTTTTACGTTTTTCAAAAAATTTGTTTGCGAATAAACTTTTTGTTCTGCACAACTGTCCCATTTTTACCCACTGTACCATTTTACCCCAATGTCCCATTTTACCCCGATGTCCCTTTTTACCCCAATGTCCCATTTTTGCCCAATGTCCCATTTTACCTCAATGTCCCATTTTGGCCCAATGTCCCATTTTACCCCAACGTCCCATTTTACCCCAACGTCCCAAAAAAAAGACGGCCTATAACTTTACTATTTTGTAACACGTAATTAACACTTTCCGCTCACCTCGACAATTACCATCCAAAGCATCGATTTTTTTTTTTTCTCCACCTATTCGTCACAATAAAATTCTTGTAATCTCCAGACTCCGAGACGCACTGTGCATTCACGTGACACGCCCGCTTCGGGGATTCGTGGCGACAGATTTTCCCCCACAATGAGCTCGGCAGATGAGATAAAAAAAAGAATTTATAGAGAGGAAGGAATTCGGTAGCTAGTTTACTTCAACACAATTTTTACCTTATTTTTATTTTATTTCTGTTGCTAGGGAGCTGTTCGATGCGGAGACCGGTGAAACGTGCCTTGTCTCCGAGGCGAGGGATTCTTTTTGTGTGGACGCAAGGAGGATACCCCGAACCGGCGGGATCATCGTGTAATCCGATTCCGACGAGGGTTTATTGGACTTTTGAGAGGCGGACCGACAACGACCGGCGACAACGATTTTTCCTCCTGCGCACACGATTGTTGCGCTTCCGTCGATAATACAACCACTGAAAGGAAATTTCTAACCATCGACTTGTAAGTGATCCACGTACCGGACGGTTCGGTTTGCGCTGCGTTGCGTACACATTACGTTGTACAGTAGAACCCCGTTTAACCGGGGTCGGATTAACCGGGAAACGGATTAACCGTGCATCTACCGATTTTTTTTTGTTCGGAGCAAAACAAACTCACTGAATACGTTAAAAAAAATACTAGCTTACGTACTATTGAAATAATGAAAAAAATCCAAACTCGTCATTTTATTTCGCACTATTCAACAATTAAGGAGGGAGTCTCGCTGCGATCTGACTTCGCATAAGTTCGACAACAATAAGAAATAAGAGAAATAAGAGAAAATTGCAAGTACTTCCTGATGGTGTAAAAATCTGAAAAAAATCATGTATACTTAAGGTACTGAGAAGATTAATTTGGCATAATAATAATTGCAAAATGTTATTAACAAATTCATCAAAAAATTAATTGGTTAACAGATTACCCGGCAACAAAACTTTTTTTTATGAAAATGATTC
>JAPYZC010008480.1:0-11473 GCA_030522665.1 Ichneumoninae sp. A BG-2022a
AATGGACCGCCTTGGCCCTGAGTGCCGTTTTGCCCCGCTCGGTCATGCTGCTGAACAGCGGATGATATACGAGGGGAATATAGGGTAGAGCGGGGCAAAAATGGGGCAATGGGGCAAAACGGGGTTTTTGGGCAAAACTAAATTTTCCAATAATTTTTGGATCGGACAAGGTGGCAAAACGGGGCAGAAAAGCCTAATGCATCGATGGGGCGAATTCGACCATCCAAAAATTATTGGAAAATAACGTTTTGTCCCATGCCCCCACCCAGAAAAAAAATTTATTTGACGGCCACCGTTTATTAAGATTAAGTAAAATATTTATTTGATTAAATAAATATTTATTTGATTTAAGTAACTATTTTCTTAATTTAAATAGACATTTATTTTAATCAAATAAATATTTTACTTAATCTTAATAAACTGTGGCCGTCAAGTAAATTTTTTTCTGGGTGCCGTTTTGCTCCGCTGCCCCATTTTGCCCCGCTCTACCCTACTATACGCAGGTATGCCTCCACCGCCGGCTCGTACAGTTTCGATCACTCTCACCGATGACTTCCGGTTTTCGCAAATCGCCCAAGCCCATTCGCCACGCGGCCCTCCCCGACATACCCCGACGTGCTCGGATGGATGTGCAAAACCACGCGCACAGCTGCACTCCGTGCGGCCTGGAGATAC
Source organism: Ichneumoninae sp. A BG-2022a (assembly GCA_030522665.1). NCBI lineage: Eukaryota > Metazoa > Arthropoda > Insecta > Hymenoptera > Ichneumonidae > Ichneumoninae sp. A BG-2022a. Next base: position 676 of record JAPYZC010008480.1, read on the forward strand.
CGCGAGCGCGACCTGGTCGCTTCTATTGACTGCACTATGTGCGCGCGGTACCCGCGGTGTCTGCGTCCCCTCACCCCCGCCCGGGGCACTCGACGGACTGTATCCACCGGCTGTCTGCGGTGTTTACTCAGGTCGATTTCTATTTCGAACGGCCGCATCGGTACAGCGGAGACCGGGGCAAAATGGCACAGCGGGGCAAAACGGGACAGTGAGGGCAAAACTCAATTTTTCAATGATTTTTGGATGCCCCATTTTGTCCCAACGATGCATCCGGACTTTCAAACCCGTTTGGCCCCACGTACCACACTGTAAAAAAAACGGTGTTAAATTCGGCACCGCTTTAACACCGCCATGTGGTCCACATAGGTCCATTACTTTGGTGTTAAAAGCAGTGTTCAAATATATGGTGTAAAACATGCGGTGTAAAATCAGTAGTACTTTGAGAACATGCGTTCTAACACCGTAACGGTGTATGGTAACACCGAACTGTACTCCCAATTGAGTAAAAAGGGTTTAAGCTCTTGAAGCAGATGTAAAAGTTTTAATATAATGAATCGTAACTAATAATTGCCCAACAAAGTAGTTACATTGTACATCGTGATAATTATAAATAAAAAAGAATATTCATTAAAAAAAGGATACGATCACGAATATCTATGATGGCGAATGGCTTGAGATGGGATTCGAACTACCTACCTAATGCTTATTCGTATCTACCTATGCCTCCTACCTAACACACTACGGACTACGCTATTGCTAACTTGTGAATGTCACTTATTCAAATTCTGTTTAAGCTACTTCGGTTATTAATTAATACATTACTGTCATCCAGACGATTACACCGCATGATTATGTATTTCAATATTCTTTCATTGTACTATTAAAAAGAAACATAATAATTTTTTTGTCTTCAAATTAACAATTGGTGATCAATTAATTGATAATTGTCACCTTTTTAAAATAATGTGTTTTTCCTTAAGTACGGATGTGGAAAATAGTTGAGATCGAGAAGGCTTGGAGCAACGTCAGATCGTTGTAAACAAAAGTCATCGAGAGTCAGTCGGTTCTTCGACAGTCGACGCGTTAGACGTATCACGATTATTCGAGATTTTATAATAAAGATTCCGTTTATTCTTATTTATAATTCGTTGTCAAATATTAATCCTACACGGATGTACTTGAAAATTCATATTTGGAAGATTTTCAGTTCACCGTTAAAAAAATCCAAAATCCAAAATGGAAGACGCTGGTCGATTAGAAATACCGTTTAGACACCGTTCAGTGAGCATTTCACACCGTTAAATGCATATTTGAAACTTAAAGTCGTGGTTAAATGCACCACTTCTTAGAAATCTTATCAGGTAACACAGGCAATTGTGTTGATGTCTAAGGAAATAACACCATTAAGTGATATCACGATTCATCACCCTATTTGGTGTTAGGATTTCTTACAGTACACCGCATTACCGGTTTACCACATGTCCGGTATACTTTTCACTGCGAAATGGTGTTAATCTTGACACCGGTTTTTTTTACCACCCGCACCATCGCAGTTTACACCGCAGATTTCTTACACTGAGGAAAAAAAATGGTTGGATTAAGCAAATGCGCGGTGACATACGTTCAAAGGTGTATTTGGTTGGTACAACAAAAATGTTTGTTTCAATCGACAATGCTCTATTTGTGCCAAACAAACTACAGCTTTGAACGTATGTCACCGCGTCTTTTGGTTAATCCAACCAATTTTTTTTCTCAGTGTACAGTGCACCATCGCCATCATCCCAAAGTTATTGGAGAATTGCGTTTTGTCTCATTATCCTGTTTTGCCCCGGTGTGCCATTTTGCCCCGCTCTCACCGACGCGAAAGTGGATGGAACAATTTCAGGGATGATAGTCGGTATCGATCTTCGCTTTCTATTCTCAAGGCGACAAGAGATTCCGCGCTGTGCCCATTCGTGGGACGGCAAATGCGCGCCACTTTCGGAAATGAAGCATTATTTCCTTTATTTTCTTCGTTCGTGCATTACGCGGTAACTGCCGGCCGGGATGCACCGCGCTCCGGGGCACCCGGAGAATTCAGCGTCGAGGCTCCGAACTCTCGGTACCTTCGGGGAGTCATTTCGAAAAAGAAAATTCACCTGGCAATTCTCGCGCGTATCCATTAGCTCGCGAAGCCCGGGGAGAGAGCGGAGCGTCTCGGGAGCGAGGTGAGGCCAAGACGCCGGGGGTTATATTCCGGATCGACGAGAGACGGCTGAGAGGGCAGCGGGCGATGTCGAAGGAAACGAGAACGAAGAAAAAAAAAAAATTGGTAAAAAAAGGACACGATAAAACGACGCGAGTGAGAGCGTGTACTCTATTTCTAGATACCTGTACGTACTTGTGCACGGTGGCTCGGCGGCCTCTTTCTCTCTCCTCTCCCTCCCCGCCGCGCCGAGGGGGATGCAGCCTCGTGATTTTTCTAACGTCGACCGCCTTCGACGCCGTTCCCTCGAGACGTATAAACTTGTAATTTACGCCGCTCCGGCGTCTCGACCGTGGAATGAGACCGCGAGAACAGAGACGTTCTCTGTATGGCGAGGCGGCGTAAACAAAAAAAAAAAAAAATCCTAAAAAACACCGTGACGATAAAACAAAAGAGTAACGAGCAGATTAGCGGGAACACGGATCTTGAAATAAAAGAGCGTGTCGGAACTTTTATGTTCAATAATTGTAAAAAATGATGATTCTTTTGCAAAAACGTTTTGCCCTGAAATGCACAGTAGTGGAGTAATCGGTTATGAATAAAGCGTACATAAAGCGAGGGGTAAACCGGAGAGCCGCGAGTTATTTCCACGAATGGGAATCATCTTTATGTCCCGGACGAGCGTAAAAAAACACAAAAGTAACTGTAAAAGAAAAGCGTAACGACCAGATTAGCGAGAACACTGATCATAAAATAAGACACAATGTCGGATATTCTATGTTTAACAATTTTATAATTTTATTTTAAAAAATGTTCATTTTTTCAAAAACGTTTTACCCTGGATCGTCTAATGGTGGAGTCATCGGTTATGAATAGAGCATCAAAGTGCCGCGAGTTCTTTCCAAGAATGGGAATTGTCTTTGTGTTCCGGACGAGCTTAAAAAAAAAACTAAACAGAAAAGTAACAATAAAAGAAAAGCGCAACGACCAGATTTGCGAGAACGCGGATCATAAAATAAGAGACACAGTGTCAGATATTCTATGTTTAAAAATTTTATAATTTTATTTTAAAAAATTGTCATTTTTTTCAAAAACGTTTTACCCTGGATCGTCTAATGGTGGAGTCATCGGTTATGAATTGAGCATCGGAGAACCGCGAGTTATTTATAGGAATGGGAATCGAGCTTAAAAAACCAAACAGAAAAGCAACTATAAAAGAAAAGCGCAACGACCAGATTAGCAAGAACACAGCTCATAAAATAAGAGACACAGTATCCGATCTTCTATGTTTAACAATTTTCTAATTTTATTTAAAAAAATGTTCATTTTTTCAAAAACGTTCTACCCCGAATCGTCTAATGGTGGAGTCATCAGTTATGAATAGAGCATCAAAGTGCCGCGAGTTCTTTCCAAGAATGGGAATTGTCTTTGTGTTCCGGACGAGCTTAAAAAAAAACTAAACAGAAAAGTAACTATAAAAGAAAAGCGCAACGACCAGATTAGCAAGAACACAGCTCATGAAATAAGCGACACAGTGTCAGATCTTCTATGTTTAACAATTTTATAATTTTATTTAAAAAAATGTTCATTTTTTCAAAAACGTTTTACCCCGAATCGTCTAATGGTGGAGTCATCGGTTATGAATAAAGCATACGGCGAGGGGTGTATCGGAGTGCCGCGAGTTATTTATAGGAATGGGAATCGTCTTTATGTCCTGGGGGTTCATCGATAATTCACCAAAGTGTCCTTTCCGTGGGGATGGAGGGTCGACGCGCACTGGTGGCGAAGTTGTGAGGGGGGCCGACGAAGGAGGTGTCCTGTCGAGAAGAGCTTTCTTCTATCTTCGCCCAGGTCGATCCGTTTTCTTGCTTGCAACGGCACTCGACGCCCGTTCCCCCGAGCGTATAACGCGATAGCTTGTACAGCACACTCGCGGAGCATACCGCAGTGGCGATACGTAGAGGTGACCGTTATCACGGAGACCGGGACGACGGAAGGGATGAGAGAGGAAGGAAAAGCGAAGCTCCTTCGGGGAACGATTTAACTTCTTAACCGAGCACTTCGGGCCAGCCCGAACGGGATTGCGGCGAACCCTCGGTCGTGCCCGGACGCAGACCGCGAGGAATATAGCCGGATTCCCGACGACGAGAGCTGGATTAGTGCTGCCTTACGCCGACCCAACTCTCGCTCATTGCCACTCCGGCTCTCCTCGCCTCGCCTCTCCCGCTCGTCGAAAGAGACTGGAGGTAAGAAAATCCCGAGTTCGGACACACACGCGAGAACTTCGAAGTGTTCGAATCAAAGTCGACTACGCAGGTAGGTTGGGTCCGGCCAGTGGTTACGATCCAGCACCGGCGCGAAACCGCGCCAAGCCTGGGATATCTCGCCGCCATTGCGCCAGCGCTGGGATGTAACAGCCGGCCGGAACCTCAACGACTGCACTCGGGGAAGGAAAAACGGCGATTTTCCTTTGCAGAAATTGCGGAAAAATTGTGGAATGATGATTCACCGTTAACGTTCTGGTCTCAACGGGTGGAATGAAATCATGCTGAAACTGCTCCATTGTTTCGTGCGCGCTCGTACAATGCAGTCCGTCGGGAGAAGCTCGTCCGTATACCTGTAGATATTTTCCCACTTAAACTCCAACGGTGCAGGTGCGAGTGCCGAGCACCTCCGTATCGAGGCAATGGTTATCGATAATTGCTCGACGAACTTGGAAAACGACTGGGAGAACGATGAATCGCCCGTCGAACGCGTTCGAGTAGGAGAAAGATGCTCGGGAACGATTTATGGAAGATCCGCTTCGCTACACGGCGGATCCGAAGGCGAACCGGAGGAAGCCTCCGGTAATCGGGGAATCGTTCGTCGCTTTTTATTTCGCCTCGGAGATCATTTTCGCCGCCGGGGAAAGGGCCTATCGTGTAACGATTATTGTCCTCCGCACACACGTCACTCGCTTCGTGCGTCACCGCTTCGAGCCTGCGGACTCCGATTTAATCGAAATTACAGCTCTGCTGTTTTTGCTTCCTCGTAGACTAAGCTTCGTTTTCGCGAAAAAAAAGATTCGAGATTTTTATGATATCGGGTTCGGAATGTTCCAAAACATCGGAGAATCGTCAACGAAATCGGCTCTGATGAACAATGTATAATCGAGCGGAACTTCCCACATAGCACAGAAATATGTCTGAAATGTTTTAAAAATATTGTAACGAATTATTCGCTTCGTTGTCTCTTCATTCGTTTTTTATGCAAAACATTTCCATTATATTTATTTTTTTCCAATGTGTTTCAGTAGCAACAATTCCAGTTTTGTCATAGTTAAACTTAAGTGTTTTTCCGTGTATTTTGTTTTTCGTGTGATCCGTTAATGCCGTGCCGTTGTGTACCGTTTAACTGTCGATATGTGGCCACTGTCAGAACGATGTGGCTATCAACAACATAGAGCAACAAAATAACACCATGGAAATACACAAACTTTCAACATCGGAATTATAACGGTAATCCGACATGATGATACGTCTAAGCAAGAATAAAGATTAAGCTAGCGTAAGATAATATTATGACTACACTGTTAACCTAAAATTATAGGAAAAAAATAAATAATTTCTGAAGAGGACCCCGACCAGGGTCTAAACGTAACAAAGCCTCTTCATTAACACCCTGAAGGAGAGGAATGACAACAGACCGTTCCGAAGCCGAAACAAAGCGAAGAGAGCTGTTTAATATCGGTCACAGCCCTCAACGAAGATTGCAACGAATATCGTACGTGGTATAGGATAGACGATTATCCTCGGTAATGATAACGATAATTATGCACATTGACAAAGTGCCATAGCCTGAGTCCTCCAGCCTGAGATTTTCTTTGGCAATTAGAAACGTTTTTTTCTCCTTTCCTCAGATATAATTGAATAAATTAAATGAAAGGAGCGATTTAGCCGTCAGCTCGTGCAACATCCGAATCTTAACGTACTTCACCGTTCCGTAATTGACTGGCTCACTGAAGAGCCGTCCGACGAGCATCCGCCCCGTTCTGCCGCGACGCCGCGGTGCGTGGGTTCGCGCGAGGGTGAAAGAGTGCCCGAGTGGCGTCATCAGCGCGGGAACGTCGAGATAGGGTTGAAAGAAGATCTTCATCCCTTCGGCCTCCCTCGCTCCCGCTCCTCCGGCCCGACGTTCGACGGGCTCCTCCACGTGTCGTTAGCCTCCTTCATGCAAATCGCGGGCGCGAGAGAATCCCGTAAGACGGGGGAGTAATAAAACTCGAGGGTACTTTCGGGTCGGTCGGTCCGTCGGTGGCGCCGCTGGGAACGAGCTGGGAGCAACCCGATCATCCCTCCCGACCGCCTCTTCTTCCCTCACTTTCCCCTCCGCCCTATGTAGGGGAGAGCGGGGCAAAATGGGGCGACGGGGATTTTGGGCGAAACTAAATTTTCCAATCATTTTCGATCGGACAAGGTGGCAAAACTGGGCAGAAAAGCCTGATGTGTCCGATAGGGCGAATTCGGGCATCCAAAAATTATTGGAAAATGACGTTTTGCCCGAAACCCCGTTTTGCCCCGTTGCCCCATTTTGCCCCGCTCTACCGTACCATTCCACGCTTTTTCCACCATCAGGATCTCGCGGAGTTCCGTTCTTTTCTTTTATATACTTTACGCCCCGCCGTCCCTCCCGCCGGGGTAGTTGCACGGCGAGAGGAAGTTCGAATCATTCTCGCGTCTGGCGCACGGCAAGATCGCTCGGTTTTTTATGGTCCATCCTGCCCCGCTCGCCCCGGGACCGATTCGTTTCTTCTCGGAGAGTGCCCAAAGCCCGGCTCGACGCGACCGGTAGGTACCGGCGAACGGACGGGTTCTTCGGGGCTCGAATCGTTGCAGCCGAACTCTCGTTTCCCACCTCGTTCTCCGGCTCGCTCAACCCCCTGCAACGACGGCTGGACGCGTCGTTAATCTACCCTTCCTTCCTCGGGCCCCGCCAGCCAGCACGCGGCCGGAACCGCGGCTGCGAGAGGGCTTCCCCCGATAAAACTCGTAGGAAAGTTCGCGGGCGTACGTACGTATTATTGCCGGAATTTTATCCCCGAGTCTCTCGTGTCTGGGCGTCATCTGGATGAGGAGCGAGGAAAAGCGAATATTAAAAGGCGGAAGAGATCCACCCGGCCGGACCGGGAAAGGGATGAAACCTCGTAAAGTAATCCGGAATAACTGATACGGTAATAAACTGCACCGACTCCCAGCGATTCTGGGCTTTTTCTTCACTTTTTTTTCTCTCTCGACGAGTATGAACCGAATTTAAATAGTATGAATAAAATAGCACGAAATTTTGAGCGAAGGTACGAGTGCAGGGAAATTTCGATGCATTTGTCGCGGAGATGATATCGGGTTTAAAAAATTGATAAAAAAAAATATGATTCCGTGGCGCGCTGACTCCATAATTTGCTCCAAAGCGAAAGCTTTATCAGTAAGGGTTTTGCTACTCAAAAAAGAAAATAAAAATAACACTATTTGACGGCTGCCCCGCAACGAAATATTTATCTCAAATAAATACATAATAAAAATCCACAAATAATAGCAGCACAAGTATTTTATTAGTCACAGTGTTTACATGAGTAAGCGGTTTTGACAAGTTTCTCGTTTGCATTTTCCATTTTTCCAATGGACCATCGACCGGAGTCCTTCAGCCTGTGCACCTCCTATTGGTCTGCTTGTCTGCCTTTATTTGCAAGAAATACAGTGAGTACGATGGTGTGTGCGACTTAGGGGAGACCGGGGACAAAGGTAACAAAAATCCTTTTTATTTGTTTACCAACAAACCCGAGAGTCTAACGCTTCGGTATCCAATGGTGTACCATTAACCTAGTTTTAGGTATTTAGTTCAAAAATTTTAAGCAGAAAGTAGCACGGAATTGCGAACACCGCCCCTTTAAACACAAACAAAATTCGGTAAGAATTTGGGCCGCGGTGGGGTCAATTGTAACGGGTAGTTCGGAGTGCATTGTCACAGAAAAATTTAAATTTAAATTTAAAAAATTAAAAAATGTATTAGCCGCTAAGCTGTTTTACCCGGCTAAGACATTTTAGTCGGCCTAACTATACAGCCCTACTATAAATGTTATAGTCTGCAATGGGTTGGTTGTAAATTATAAGTGTATTAATTATCGCTGATTGCTTAGAATGTAAGAATAAAATAAATAAAATAGATTGGTATTGGTATTGGCATTGGTAGATGTTAATTATTGCTGGTTCAATTGACCCGGATCGACTGTTACAATCAACCCCACACATGATTATTAGCAAAATTATTGTGGCATCGGTTAATAACGATCTGAAACGGATCGTCTCAACGATCAAAATGTTCTTCAAAAATATACCCTTCAATTTCTTGTGCTTGTTTGCACTAATATTTAGTATTGTGTTGCCTAGCTGACGCGATCCGAACAGCCGAGAAATAACTTCTGCACTCGCGAATCACATTTGGTTTTGGCGAATTGGTATTTTTGAAAACTCAGCTATGAGGTGATTGCATGGCCATAAGGTGATGTCTATAACGTTGCTCAGTGTTGCGCAGCAGCTTGTTACAATTGACCCGTGTTACTTTTGTCCCGGGTCTCCCCTATATTAGGGCGATTAAGTGCGACTATGTGTTGTGGAGTACGTTGAGGATTTCTATTATTGTGTGCGTAGGAAATTTGTGTTTGGACCTTACATTTGGAGATCGGCTGTAGCATAACTTTGTAATACAGTTTAGGTGTGTTTGCGCGAAGTCGGATGCACAAATATTTATTTAAAATAAATAAATATTTTAAATACATAAATATTTATTAAAAATAAATAAATATTTTAAATACATAAATATTTATTTTAAATAAATAAATATTTTAAACACATAAATATTTATTTGCGAGGCACCCGTAAAATTGATTGTTTTTCTGGGTGCGAGCGCAGGTGAAGGCTCGTTTGTGTGCCGACGCGGGGTATTTGTCTCCGTGACAGAGCTCACACGTGTTGACGCGTGACTGCGAGAATCGTCGATGCGAAAGGCAGAGAGGGACAGCGTGAGAGGAAAAAAAAGAGATTGTGTGCCAATCCTATTTAATTGTGACGACTTCTCCGACGTATCCGTGCGGTCGCAGCCTTCGACTGTCCGTTCGGCTCGCGGCTACGTTCCACAGTTCCGTCGTCATCGATTACGGCGCCGAACACCGCACAAAGAGGATATCTCTCCACTTACCTCACGTGTCGAAAATTCGCGTGACCCCTCCGAATTATCCTCGAGGCTTTCACGCCAACGCGCATTACCGACTTTAATTTTTAATTTATTTTTCTTCAAAAAAATTACCGCCGAGCAATTCGACCCGCATAACGGAATAATTCGTTGCATTCGCGATTAATAGTTTCCACGAAATTTCACCGGGTACACGGGACGAGCGTTTAATTGCAAATAAATATTAAATGCTCCAAAATGGATGTTTCGCCCGGGATAATGAATTTCTCTTCTCATTAATCAGTCAAAAGTACGGTGGACTCTCCGGTACCGCCTCTCCCCTTTCAGGCGGTGGGCATGACTGTGCTCGACCGCGGGACAAGCGGGCTCGCGGTTATCCCGGATGTAATAATAACCGACCGCGCGGAGCAGTCGCTGGGGATCGATCGATCGCGAATATGATAAATTGACGAGCTCGCTCGGGGAGGGGACGTTCGCCGAATAAAGAGCGGAATGGGATCGGGCTGTACTGCAACCTCGAGTTTTCGGCGCGCTTCTTCCCCTTACCTGGGGGAGGGTAAAACTGCCGAGAACGAGGATACTCCACGTACGGCGCATCTGCTATGCATGGAACGAAGCCATTCGGACGAGCTCGCTCGATACGGCTTCGCGGCCTTCGACGACTCGTTGCGGAAACTCTCGGCGCCGATGAATTCCCCTGCGAGTTATACGGCGCTCGCTCCGGCGGAAAATCATCCCAATTATCGGTCGTTTTCATTTTTAATTCGCAATCTTAATTCCTTGATTTCATTCATTTCTTCGCGTCGAGTTCTCGGTACAGAGACTCGATTCTCGGTATTCGCGGCGTTCAATTGGGCCGATTATCTTCCGGAAATCGAATATCGTACTTGAGGGAAAGGTACCGATGATCGGACGGTTAAGAGCAGCCTAAGATTTTAGTGGTTATTAATTTATCAGGAACATTTTTTTTAGTGAAATAACCGAAACCAATATCAAGCTGATAGTTTCTAGTTTCCAAAAGTCACCGGTTAATTATAAAAGGATAAATATATTTTTTAATTACGGAAGTAAGTATCAAGAGAGCCCAAATGTACCGATCTTCGGACACGGTTTTTCGGCACGTCCCTATATTCAGACACTGCGTGTCCCAATGTTTCGGACGATCGCAGATTTCGAGAATTCTGATGTGCGAACTTTTAGTTAATAGTGACTAAAATAATTCCTTTGCGATTTATCAATTAAATCAATGAAAACAATAATATTCACGCGAAACAATAATGAAGATAAGATGCTTAGAAAACTGGCCAACCTAACCTTTTCGTACTGTCCGATTATTAGGTCGCGTATGTAGTAACGCTTGTACCATTCTTCGGACACTATATCGTCGGTGTT
>JAPYZC010008484.1:0-12827 GCA_030522665.1 Ichneumoninae sp. A BG-2022a
AATAATTTTATGTTGTCATAATAATAAGACATTTTTATTATTATTTTTGTTATAATAATTATGAAATTTTTATTATTATTTTTGTCATCATAATAACGATAATTTTTATTATTATTCTTGTCATAATAATAATGAAATTTTTATTATTATTCATGTCATAATAATAGTGGAATTATTATTGTTACTTTTTTAAAAAAGATCGGTCGATCGGTGATGTTGTAGCAGAATTAATACTTCGGTTATTTTAGCTACGTGCCGGAGGGTAACATGACTGCCTGCGGCACCGACTACCTCAGCAAGGAGTGGCTGTCCAGGTCGTACATCCTCGTCTACAGCATCTTCGTCTACTACGCGCCGCTCTTCCTCATCATCTACAGCTACTACTTCATCATCGCCGCCGTGTCGGCCCACGAGAAGAACATGCGCGAGCAGGCCAAGAAGATGAACGTCGCCTCGCTGAGGTCCTCCGAGAACGCCAACACCAGCGCCGAGTGCAAACTCGCCAAGGTGAAAACCGAGTCGTCGACAAAATCGTCAGATTCGCCATCATGATTTTTCAAAATAAAAAAAAAAAAATTTTATTAAAAAAAATTTTTACATTTTTTAATAAATTTATTTTTATTTTTTAATTATTTTTTATAAATTTATTTCGATTTTTTAATTATTTCTTATAAATTTATTTCGATTTTTTTATTATTTTTTATAATTCTTTTTTAGGTCGCCCTGATGACCATTTCCCTGTGGTTCATGGCGTGGACTCCGTATTTGGTGATCAACTACGCCGGCGTCTTCGAGTCCGCCAAGATCAGCCCACTCTTCACCATCTGGGGCTCCCTCTTCGCCAAAGCCAACGCCGTTTACAACCCGATCGTCTACGGCATCAGGTAATCGTCGAGAGATTTTTTATACAGATAGCGGATTCAATTTTTGGGGTCCGGTCGCGAGTCTCGAAAGAAAAATGCATGGGGATTTGATGGTACTCGGTCGGTAACCAAAACTGTAATCAGAAATCCTCTGGGACGGTTTTGGGGACAAAACCAAGAACGGTATTTTAGATCGCTGTTCAGTGTTTTCTGGGAAGAGTCAATGGTATGGCAGATTTCTGGGTTGCGAAATTCAAGATATCGCGGCTCGGTCGGTAACGGAAACTGTAATCCGAAATCCTCCGAAAAGGTCCATTCTTGGGGCCAAAAAAACAAGAAAATTAATTCGAATTCCTCTTCAACGTTACCGTGAAAAAAAATATCGACGGTCCCGCAAATTCCCCATTCGCGAAATAGCATTTATCGCTGCTCGGTCGGTAACGAAAACTGTAATCCGAAATCCTCCGAAAAGGTCCATTCTTGGGGCCAAAAAACCAAGAAAATTATTTCACATTCTCGGTCGGCTATCCTAAAAAAAAATATCCTAACGTTATCCTAAAAATATTCTAACGTTATCCTAAAAAAAAAAAAATCAACGGTACCGCAAATTCCCGATTCGCGACGTAGAATTTATCGCTGCTCGGTCGGTAACGAAAACTGTCTCCACTCTCATGCCTCCAAACTAAATTTCCTCCTCCACTTCAAACTTCAAATTGACATAAATCCAAAAAAAAATGCAAAAATTTAATCGCCTTCTAATAATTTTTTATTAAAAATAATAAAAAAAAATTTTGCATTCCAACTTTCCAGCCATCCGAAATACCGCGCGGCGCTCTTCCAGAGATTCCCGTCTCTAGCCTGCTCGAGCGAGGCCGCCCCGGGCGGCGACGCGACCTCGACCGTCTCTGGCGTGACGACCCTGGCCGACAGCGAGAAGGCCGCGGCCTAAGAACCCGCCTCGACGACCCACCGACGACGAGGAGGCGGAAAAACTCACCAAAACCACCAAATCGGACGCCTAAAAAAAAAAAAAAAATGCAAGAAATCGACGCAAAAAAAATGCAAAAAAAAACCATCGACCTCAGTTGCGCCCTCTTTGCGTCCAGAGTGTAAATAGAGACGGATGCGAGGAAAATTGAGGAAAAATTGCGACGCCCGAAGGAAAAAAAAAAATCATTTTTTTCCACGCCCTCGAACGCGGTTTCCGGTCGGCATCGAATTAACGACATGGCAAGAAAAAAGAAAAAAAAAAAAAAGAGGAAGAAATTTTTTTTGAAAATATTTTCCCACGACGACGATTTTCGGACGACCCGCTTGGCCACCACCGCTCCGGTCGCCCGAAACTCGTTCCGGATACAACGGAATGTTTTTTCGTTTAAATTTTTCTTTTTTTTTTTTACTATTCTAGGCCGAGAGAGGAAAAGACGAGAATGAACTGCGAACGATAAACGTTGTATCTGAATTTGATTTTGTATGATTAAATATACATTCTACGAGCAACTAAAAATTGTGTCTACTTTTTTAGGCTTTGCTGAGTTTGTTGGGCGAGGAAGCGAGAGCATTTTTTTTTTTTTTTTAATGCTGAGGAGGGTTTTGGGGTCGTCTCGGATTGGAGACTCGAAGGCGATTCTTAGGCCTTTCCGTCGGCCGTGTGGGTCGAGCCGGCGTCCGCGTTCGCCGCCGCTCCAGCCGCGGCCGCTGGCTTTTCGTCGTCGCCGAAAATCAGGAATGGCAATTTTTCTCGGAGAGCCGCTCGGTACTTGGGATGACTGCAAGAATGATTTACAAAATGGTTAAAACAATTATTAAAAAAATGATTAAAACAATTATTTAAGAAATTATTTAAAGGATGATTTAAAGACTGATTTAAAGAATGATTTAGAGAATAATTTGAAGAATCATTTAAAGAATCATTTAAAAAGTTGAAAATCGAAATTTTCATATGGCTTCCTCATAAATGTTGAAAACTGAACGTTAAAAGGTGAAAATTGACCGATGAAAGATGAAAGTTGAAAGTCGAAATTTTTATATCAATTCCTTGTAATGTCCCTTTATTCGCAAAGTTTCCTCTATGAGGAAGCATTTACTATATTTTTGGCTTCCTCATAGAGGAAGCTTTGCGAATAAAGGGACACTACGAGGAATTGATATAAAAATGTCAACTTTCAACTTTCTACTTTCATCTTTTAACTTTCAATTTTCAACTTTTATGAGGAAGCCATATGAAAATTTCAATTTTCAGCTAAAAATCACATTTCTCGACGTATCAGACTATTTTAAGTACGCTGACACTAAAATCTCGGAAAAAAAAATTTAAAAAAAAACAAAAAAGAAGCAAAAATGATTTAAAATATGATTCAAAAAATTGGTGATCAAAAGATAAAAAAGTTATAAAAAAAAATTAAACAAAAAGAGACAAATATTGTATTATTCGATATGGGCAAACATTATGATTGCGATTGATTACCTGACTGCGTAGACTATGGGATTGTAGCAGGCGTTGGTTTTCGCGAACAGCGATCCCCAGATGGTAAATAGCGGACTTATCTTCGATCCGTTAAAGATACCAAGATAGTTGATCACCAGGTACGGAGTCCATGCCATGAACCAGAGCGAAATCGTCGTCAGTGCTACCTAAAAATATTCACTAATAGTAGCAGAAAATAAAATAAAAATGCAATGAAAATGTACCTTGGCAAGTTTGGCTTCGGCGCTCGGGCCCTCCTGCGGTCCGCTCCTCAGCGAAGCCACGTTCATCTTCTTCGCCTGCTCCCTCATTCCCTTCTCGTGAGCCGCGACTGTCTGGAATTAGTTATTACATCGTGAGCTGGAGAAAAATTCAATGAAGGAAATGCAGCAATGAGGAAATTAAATTCCTCCAAAACCACACTCCAAAAAATGGAACTCCCAAAAAATGGTACGTCCAAAAAATGGTACTTCTAAAAAATGGAACTTTCAAAAAATGGAATTACCAAGAAATATCCAAAAAATGAAATATCAAATGATAAATAATTCTTTCACAAATGCGAAACTCACAGCGACGATGAACCAGTAGCTGTATATGATAGTGAACAGCGGCGTGTAGTAAACGAATATCGAGTAGACGAGAATGTATGACCTGGAGAGCCAGCTTTTTTCGAGATAATCGGTGCCGCACGACGTCATGTTACCCTCCGGAACGTACCTGACGAAAAAGTTCCATCGAGTAAGGAAGCGAATCGACGACGAATCGTCGTCGTCGTGCTTACCGATTCCAGCCTACCATAGGCATTATCGTCCAGACTAGGGCGAACAACCAGATGATGATGACCTGGATGATCGCTCTGTTTATCGTCAAAGGCGTACCGGACATTCCCTTCACGATGACGTTGTAACGATCGTGCGCTATCGCAGTCATCGTCCAGATCGACGCGCCGCCGCACAGCGAACCGATCATCGCGTAAATATCGCACATCAGCGGACCTGAAATCGCAAAGGCTATCGTTAGCATTTGTACCCTTTTTATATAACAAATTGGACACGTTTTTATATAAAAAATTGGACATTTTTTTTTAATATAAAAAATTTGACATTTTTTTTAATATAAAAAATTGGACATTTTTTTTAATATAGAAAATTGGACATTTTTTTACATAAAATGAATATTACGGATTTCATACAAAATCGACCCAAGAATGACCCTTTGCATCTTCGATCTGACCCGGGATTTTTTAGATGATTGAACCGAGTCTCAAAAGCACTCGGATATTTTTTTTTAAATTTTTTCGGATTGTTTACAGTTATTTATAATTAAAAAGGGAATTTATTAATCGCCACAATTAAAAAATCCGAATAAATCTCTTATTTAATTATAGATAATTTTTTTTAAATCTGGGAAAAATCTACAAAAAATATTTGAGTGCTTTTGGGAGTCAGTTCGATCATATGAGAAATCGCGAGCCAGATCCAAGACGTGAAGGGTCATTTTAGGTTCATTTGGTTGTACCTCACAAAAAAAAATTAATAATTAATAAATCAATAAAAAAAATGTATGATTATTAATTTTAAATAATTTATGTATAAAAAAAAATAAATAAATCGCAGAGCCTCACCGAGGACCCAAGTCTCGTACCAGCAATTGATGACCATCGGCGGTGACATTATGATCATCATCAGGAAATCGGAGAAGGCGAGATTGACCACGAGAATATTGCTCGGCGTCCGGAGATTCGGCGTAATGAGAAATATATAGACGACCATTCCGTTACCGGACCAGCCGATCACGCCTATCACGACCATCACCAGACCGAGGATTTTGTGCCACAGCGGATCCATCGGCGGATACTGATACCTAATCGTCAAATAAAAAAAATAAAAAATTAATAAAAAAAACATTTCCGAAACTATTTTTTTTATTTTTGTTTCTATTTTTAAATAATTTATTTACTTATTAATTCGTATTTATCGTTTACTTATTTTATTGTTCAAAGTAAAATGAAATTCGTAACAAATCCCACGTTCGTAAAGTTGTTCCGATCGTCTGAAAAAAATCCCCAGGCTTGAATACAAAAAAATCGCAGAAAAAATTAAATTTCTCAAAAATCGAATGTTTAATTTTTTATTTATTTTCTTTTTTTATTTGATATTCTGCGATAATTTTTTTAGTGATAAAAAAAATGAAAAATTAAAAAACCCTTCTTCTCTTCAATTCGGAAATAAAGTCCAAAAAAATTTTTTCGAGCTTGTCTTGTGCACACCAGTGTGGGTCGATGAGATGCAGCATGTCCTCGGGGACTTTGTCGGCGACGGTCTGGTTGGTGTAGCGCATCCATTGTCGTGCGACTTGTGGTCCTACGGTGATAACAGCATCCGCTATCGCCGTAGCTACCGTCCCGGTTGCACCGGGTTCGAAAGTGCTGACGACCGTCTCGGTGATAACGTCCACTTTACCCAACTGCTCCATATTATTCACCTGTCGACAGAAACGCAATGTTAAAAAAAACTCCCATTAATTTAATAATTTAATATTTAAATGATTAAATGATTAAATGATTAAATTATTAAATGATTGAATGATTGACTGATTGAATGATTGAATGATTGAATGATTGAATGATTGAATGATTGAATGATTGAATGATTGAATGATTTAACGATTCAACGATTTAATCATTTAATAATTTGATAATTATATCATTCAATGGTTTAATAAATTACTAAATTATTGGATTGTTATAATTAATAATAATTTAATTAAATTTAACATTTCCACTTATTTTGTTAAATTAAACGACGCACTTGCGTGACGGAGAGTGGTCGTCTCTAATTTTTACAACGATTTAACTGGCGAGAGCAGCGCTGACCGGCACGCGTTTCAGCACCAGCGAAACTCGCCTTTTATACCTCCCTCGACGTCGCATCCAATAAAATTATTTCCCTGCGACATATTCAAATTCCTTGGTCGGCGTTACGTACCAAACGGTTGTCCGGTCGCCTCACCGATGCGCCACCAAGGCCGAAACCCTCGCCCGATCTGACAAAGTACATTTGTTCTGACGAAAATTTGCATCTTCCTCGGTATGTTTTTTTTTTTTTTTTTTTTTTTTTTTTTTTTTTTTTTTTTTTTTTTTTTTTTTTTTTTTTTTTTTTCTTTTTTTTTTTTTTTTTTTTTTTTTTTCTTTTGTCCGCCGATAGCTAGCAATTTTTTTTTCAATTTTTTCTTCAATGGCTTAAAAATCTATCGAAGGTAATTTTTTTTTTTCTTTTAATCGATTGTCCCTTGACATTGGCGGATTCCCGGACACGTCCGCGAGCCCGTGAACGATCCACAATTTTTTTTTTAGTCTTACAAAAACCTCCCATCGAAATAAACTTTAAAATTTTTTTTTTAAATCGACTCGAGAAATTTATTGACAGTAGAAACCATACAACAAACAATGCTGCTGTCCCTTGACATGTCCGCGACCCCGCGAACGGTCCGCAATTTTTTTTTTTTTTTTGCAAAAACCTCCCATCGAAACAATTTTTTTTGTAAATTTTTTTTATCTGATAGTTCTCTTGATTCTCCTCATGTGCTGGCTGTGTCCCTCCTTGACGGCGGCCTCGAGTTGCTGCGCGAGGTGGGACAAATTCGCGGGGTCCATTTGGAGCAGAACGTGCTCGACCTCGTCGGAGTCGTCGTCGCTCGTCAGGGAAAAATTCATCGTGACGATGGGCGTGAGTTGGCTGAGCAGCGAGCGCGACGCGATCTGCACCTGAAATCTCCACTCCATGTTTCGATAGCGCGGCAGTTTCGGGCCGATCTCCGCGAGAGCCCCGGAAATCTGGTTACGCTTGAGCTCGTAGAGCTTCCCCAGAAGCTCCTCCCTCTCGTCGCCGAAGCCGAGCGACGAAACCGACTCCTGGAAAATTTCCCTCTCGAGCCCCTGCTTGCTCGCCTCCAGCAGCAGATTTATCAGAGCCTCGACCGAGCTTCTTATCACCTCCGGCTCGACGTGCAGCTTGTCTGAAANNNATCGTCTCAGTGTGACCGCCCGAAAAATCACCGATTTTCGCGATTTTTTTTTCATGGTTAGGATATCCTAATCGGTCTGGGTTTTTTTTTTAAATAATTTAAAGCAACGATGAAGAATACAAAATGATTTTTGTTGCGGTGATTTTTTAGTTTTTTTATTATTGTTATTAATTATCAAAAATGTTGTAAAAAAAGAGGCCTAATCGGTGTCCACTTTTCCGGGCTCAATTTTGATCTCAAACAAAAATGTCAAAAAGATTATTGATCTGTAGGAAAGCCGCTATCGTCCTATGGAGGTTTTTTTTTTTTTTTTTTTACAAAATGACAAAATGTATTAATATCAATTAATCAATTAATTACCTCATTATTATTATTAAATTATTGAATTTAATTTAATAATAGCTTAATTAATTAATTAATTATCCTCTACGAGACGTGAAAAACTACATTAATCGAGGTTTTACTCTATCCCACTAGTTATCCGTCCAGTGTCGAGCGCCGCTCCGGATCGCGCTCTACCTTACCGACCGAGCTGTGCGAAGGCGAATTTTCGCATAACCTCGACGCGGCTTCGACGGGTCGCAATTCTAATTACACTCACGGGCAGCAGCTCCGTAGAGCTTCAGGTTCGGACCCTTCTGCAGATAGTCCACTGCCAGCTTGCAAAAGTCCTGAAGCACTGGAAACAGAAATAATAAAAAAATAAAAAAAATATTTTAAAATTTCAAGAAAAATTCTGATTCGAATCTGCAATACCGACAATAAATACCTTGCGACGATTGTTCGGCCAGAAACGACAATTGTTTCGTATGCTCCGCTTTCAGCTTCAGAGGCAACATTTTTGTTTGTTTGTTTCCGAACAAACGCGATCGTCCGTTTATCCGCCCATTCGCAAGTAAACAATCGCGGAGCTCGCGCGGCCAGCGCCATCCGACGACGGCGCGACGAACTAACGCTGGGGCGACGAGCTTCGCTGATAAAGGCGATTGATTCGTTCCAGCAATTTTTTTTTATGTATGTAGAAAAGTTTTGATTATTAAGTTTTGAATGATTATTTTTAATAATTAAGTTTGATGCATTGCGTATATAATCTCGAGGAAAAGTTTTGTTTGATGAAAATTTCTATTAAATTAATTATGTCTAGAGCTTTCATTTTTGTGTATAATAATGCCAAAAAGTTAGCAGATTGTTTTAGAGAAAATGTGGTTTAATCATGAATATGAGGTTTATTTTGCACCAAATTCTATATTTCAGATTTTAGTTAAAAAAATGCGATTTTTTATGCGAAAAACAATTTTTCAGTGCAAAGCAGTTTTCAATGTCTACTGGACATACGCCCAAAAAGGCCGGTGGATTCGTGTTCAGCGCGCAAAAGTACGTCGGAAAACGTGGTCGTTAATTTTATGAACAGAAACATTTTTAAAAAAGAAAAAAAAATTTCGTCAAAAAATTTCAGGGCTAAAGGATAAAATCGAGATTTCCAATGGCACACTGTACTTAAAGCCCAGAAAGGCCAGCGGATCCGTATTCAGCGGGAAAAAATACTTCGAAATACATGGCAATTTTCGAGTCCATTTTTTGCGTTTTTCAACGTCCTCAAACGGCATGATAAAATGCCTGCAAAACATCGGACACGGTCTTATCTTATGTATTTTTTCCCGTAGAACACGATGAGCCCCTCGGAATTTCCCTAGCTCCATTACGAGCCGAGATATCGACGTTTGAAAATCACGAAAACCGACGTTTTTCGAAAAATTGCTCAAAAAGTGAAAAATCTTTGTTAAATCGATGTTTTTTGGTTAAAGGCTGTATCCCACGTATTTTTTCCCGCTGATCACGAATACAACAATTATTTTACTCCCAACCCAATATTTTTCATTTGAATCCCAAAAATACGCTTTTTCGTGCCTATTTCTGAAGACCTTTTATTTTCTCATTCTAAATTAATGCCTTGATTTTTTTTTTTTAGAATCCAAACAAACTTTGTGATCGCCACAATTTAAAAATCTGACGAAAACTAAATTTCAAGCTCGAAAACCTTTCCCCAAATAAAAAAAAAAAATCAAAAGAATATTTTTAAGTAAGTAAAGACTATTTTTAAGCCGACTTGGCGTCGAGTCGCTACCGCGCCTCTGGACGCCGAATTATTTTATTCGTCCCCCACGTCGAATGTGCGTACATCTAATACTCGAATTATCCAGCACCGTTCGAACTTCAATATATTAAAATAATGATATATATATACTATATATATATATAAATTGGTGATTTTTTTATTGCTAACTTTTCACTGAATTTCGAGCAACTCGTCGATATCCATTTCGAGGTTCGAGTCCCTGATATCGGAGGTGCGATAGTGGGACACGCGCGGAGCGGCTCGAGGAATATTCTTATCAGTGCGAGTCTCGTTTCCCGGCCGTTCCGCTGGCGCCTCGGGCTCGCGGCGATTTTTTTTTTCCTTCGCTTCGCGTGATTCCTCGTTATCTCTGAGCGAAAATTTATCCATAAAAATGGCCTCCACTGCGCCGACGGGTTTCTCTCGAGGAACGCTCAACTGAAACAATCGGAGCATTATATTAAGCCGCTCGGCTTAAACGGTAGCGTTTTTGTAATTAATAAAAAAAAAATAAAAAAAACATTTTATAGTCGCGCTGTTTTGTTTACCTGTTTCTCGATCTGCTTAGATATCTGCGCGATTTTTTCGCTCTGACGAGTCTTCAGCACGATGGATCCGGACTGCGGAGAAACGCCGATTTCCCGATCCGCCGAGTAACTCGAGTCGTAGATGCTGAAAAAGAAGGAAAAAAAAAATTAAGGTAAAGAGCATTCGATTATTTAAATACGGGAAAACGTCGCTTATTCGGGCTTCGATTTTTTATCAGATTCTTTAAAATTATTTGTAATTATTTTCGATTAAAAAAATGAACTTATTGATCGTCATAATTTGAACATCTAAAAAAAATCTTTTGCTACATATATAAACAAAAAATTATTTGAGCCATCGTGGGGCGGCGTGTCTATTTTTTCTAATTTAGTTCTAAAAACAAAAAGACAATATTGATTTTCCATCATTACTCCGATACTTTCAAAACATCCAAAACATTTCCCAAATATTTTATAATACAGATGAAACATTTTCACCATTTGAAAAAAAAACAAAAACAAAAAAATTATTGAAACCTTTCAAAAACATTCCCGCTAAATTTGGCTACAGCCAGTGCTGGCCCGGAGTCGCGCCGATACCTGGGAATATCGAAGAGACTCGAGCGCAGATCTTTGGCTCGATCCTTCGTCTCCGATTCCATCGGACCTTCGTCTATTTTTTCCTCCTCTTCGTCTTCATTTTCTCCGTCCTCTTCGTCGTCCTCTTCGTCCTCTTCTCCATCCGGACTCGTTCCGTCCTCCAAATCGAAGAAGACTTTTTTTTTCACGTGACTCGCGCTCGTCGCGCTCGTCGACTTGAGAACGCCCTTGCCGTTGTTTCTCGGAGAGCCGGAAAGGCTGTCCGGATTATTTCCGTTCCTCGTCGTCGACGCTTCGTCGACGAACGACGCGGACAGATTTTCGAGCGTGGATTTTCGCTCGTTCGTGCGCGGCGTCGAAGTCACCAATTTGCGATTCGCGTCTCTGACGAAATCTTTGATGCTCTCGTAAGAGTGCTTGAGGTCGCTCGGCGCGTTGTCGTCGCCGAGGAGCCTCCGCGAAGAGGGTCGCGGCTTGCGAACATCGCGGCTCGTCTCCTGGGAAATCCGACGAGCCGCTCTCGGCGCCTTCTCGATCTTGCTCGAAACCAACGGCCCCGATCGATGATCCTTTCTGCGCTGCGAGCCTCGATTCACCCCGCGACGGGATCCTGAAAAATTGGTGATTATGTTAAGCTTCTGTGCTCGTGGAAATTTAAGAATCCTGGTTATAAATTGCATTATAAATTATATAATTTTGTATTACAAATTGTACAATTAAAAATTTTGAATAATTCGTTATGAATTGAATATGAATGATTCAATTTTTTACGAATATTCGTGAATAATTTGAACATCAAAGTGCAAGGCCATATGCTATCAGAGCTGGACAAAATACTCGAAAATACTCAAAAGAAAAGTACTTAAACGAAGTACTTATAAATATATTGTAAGTACAAAAAGCATTTTGTATGTTAAATACAGATAGTATTTGGGAATTTGAATATTTTCGAGTATTTTACCCAGCTCTGGAATTATTCATGAAATATTCATGAATATTACTATTATTCAAATTTTCAAATATTCAATTCAGTTCAGTTTAAGTGGTACTCGCGCATCCCTAACAATTTTGTATTATACATTTTATGCTATAAAAATTGCATAAAATTTTGCACCGTCGTTCTTCTCGAGAATTCTGAGCGCTCTCGTCGCCTTGCTCCGAACGTTCGTCACGAGTTTCTCGAGTGGCGTTCGCCTCGGTGAAGTTTCTATTCTCGCGACTCTTCCCTCCGCCAGGAGCGTCCTCGCCACTTGCTGAATTATCTTGTTGCGTATTTCCTCGTACCTCTGATACTTCTACAAAAAAAAAGCAATACCATAAAAAAAATTAATTCGATTAAAAAAAATTATTTTTATTTTAATAAAAGATTATTTAAAAAAAATGATTTCCACCGACCTTGCAATTGAGTCTTCGATTGTGCGAAATCGTCTCCATAATCTGCGCGAAGCTGCCGTTCGGAATAGCTCGCCACTCCGGATCGATTCCCAGCTCTCGAAGTTTGGACTCGAACTGTTCCCCAGCCGTCGGCCGAACGGATTCGTCTTTGGCCCGAAAATCCTCGATCTTCGATTGCCGATTGCAGATTTCTGTTTTACTGACCGTGTCGTCCGATTCGGATTCCTCCGTCGCTTCGGAATTTTCCTCCTCCTCGGAAACTGGCGATACTTCGAGGTCGTTCCCGTCGAATTTTTCGCATTCTTGCAGACTGTTTGGCCGATTTTTTCTCGGCGCGTCCGAGACGAAAAATTGCCGCTTGTTCGGGACGAGCACGAGCTTTTTCGTCTCCTCGCTGCTCGTCTCGCCGATCGCTCCGGCGTTTTTTCTCCCCGCTGCGGTGCTCGTCGTCGTCGTCGTGCAGGAGTCGAGACTGCTCACGTCCTGCTCGTCGAGCGCTCGCTCGGTAATCGGCTTGTCCAGGCCCGAAAGACGAAACCGATCGAGCGGGCTTTCGTGCGATTCCCTCAGCAAAGATCCGCCGATGTTGCCCTCCGGCTCGTCCGATCTAATCGGCCTTTTTTGCTTCCGCGTTGATGGAACTGCATTTTTGGAAAACATTTTTTTTTAATTTTTGAGGTTTTAATGGAGGATTTATTTAAATTTTGGAAATTTTTGGGAAATTCGATTTTTGCTGAGAGCAGATTTTAGGCGATTGTTTTTTTAATTTGTTGTTAAAATTTTCACATTGCTTTCTCATGATGTTTAAAGCATTTTCGCAATTTCTTATTACC
>JAPYZC010008492.1:0-11816 GCA_030522665.1 Ichneumoninae sp. A BG-2022a
GTGAAAATACGTCACTTGAATTATTGTGAATAACGTGAATAACCCTTGATTCTTTAAAATTGGGACAAACAAATGACTCTCCACAATGTGTCTAAGATACGCACGTGGAAATGTACGTGAGACGCGACACGTACATACGGGAAGACCGGGATGAGATGGGCCCCCTAAGCAGATAATGTACTATTGCAAGGTATATTCGCCTGCTTAGCTGGCTAATACAGTTTGGCCAGCTAAAATAGTTTAGCCGGCTGAGACGGCTTAGCCGGCCAAACTATAAAATCCATTAGCCGGATAAGATATTTTAGCCGGCTAGGCCGGTCTATCTGTACAGCCCTAGCCTGTACTATCCATACGAAATGTGCGAATGTTCTACCAACAGTTACCAGATTAAGAAGGTGAAGAAGAAAAAGAAGAGAAATAGAAATCGAGAGAAACTGTACACGCAGCGTTGTCGAGGGAGCGAGTAAATGATGCGTTAGATGCACCGGTGCATGCACCTGCAAGTTATTTTTATTATATCCAGTAGTATTCCCCGCGCGATATATATCGCACGTATAATACGCTTCTCCAAACGAGTGACTCGGGAAAAGCCCCCCTGTACCTGACGCGGCGTTGCACCTTCCGTCTGTAACTGTATATTTGCATAGAAAAATATTTCTTCCTTACCGTATTCGTACGTCCATGCGAATCCATGCGCGTCCGCGTATACAGGTATATAAGCCGTTCGGAAATGATCGGCTTCGCCAATATACTCTCCGCTCGATAAGCTGCAATGGACGCGTCGCGGAAGGGGGTTTGCGCAATCCCGGGAACGATAATCGACTGATCAAAGGTCTCGGGGTCTCCTATTTCGCGGAGAATAAGAGAGGACGAAGTTATGGAAACTCTGGCAATATCGCGTAAGCTAGATAAAGAGAACCGATGTGCCGCTGCCATATCGAAACTCGGATTATCCAAAGAATAAAAGGTTCGGAGCGACAATAAGAAGGAAGAAAACTTTCAACTGCACGGGGTTGGATGGAAGGAGTGAGGGGTGGGCAAAGATCTCGAGAGAAGAAAACAGATCGGTCTCTATTCACATCCGATGAACCCGTGAGCAAAACGATGGAAACTTTAACCCATTCTCCTCCTTATTTCCTTATTCAACTTCGTATGTCCTCGGCTATTGGCTTCTCAAAGTGACGGAGAGCTTACCGTGAGATAGAATTTACCTTCGATAAAGCGAATGAAGATGATCCAAAAGGGTTTCCCCTCCCCCCCCTCCGCGCCCCCCAAAGTGCAAGCGAAAGGATAAAACCATCATCCTGCGAATATCGAAAACGAGATGCATGCAAAGAGAGAGGCAGAGGCACCACAAAGAGAAGGAAGACCGGCGGGTCTTCGTAGCTCGATCGTTGTTCGCTTGTTGCAACGGCAACCGCGATGACTCTCAGCGCCTCGAGGCGATAATGCGCTCGCCCGTTCCCTACGAACCCCGCCGTATAGAGGAGCACCAGAGAGCGGTGCGGGAGGATAAAGCAAGCAAGCCCGAGCACGAACGCGAAAGTGAAAGATAAACGCTCCGGGAGGAGCAGGATTCCTTTAGCTCGATTCATCCTTGCGCAGTTTGTACAAGCGCGGCGCAGAGCACAGTGCCACGGTCCCGACTGCCCGGTGAACGGAGAGCGTCTCTATCCTTATTCTTTACTTCGCCATACACAACACTCCCCTTCTCTATTCGTTACCGTCGCATATATGTATACTCGTACCTACGGAACTCTATGAGATGACGGTGGATAAAAGAAACGACGCTGAAGGTTGATTCAATTTACGCGCACAGAAGGAGAAACTCGCACGCTTCGATATGTTCCGCGCCAGGGTTGATCGACGGTATATCTATATGCGAGAGGAATTTTACAGTGGAGAGTCGGCTCCGATGTGCATGGCTTTTACCATGGTCGCGCATGCACGTAATAACCAACAGCGGCAGCGGGAGAACCTGAATACGCGTGCGAAGTGTGAGTAACGGTCAGTGTCGAGTGAGATAGATCGAGAGAGCCAGCGTGAGAGGAGTCTACTCTGGCGTTGGATCAATTGCTGACCTGGAATCGCATTAGCTGCTTTGCTGGTCGCTGCACACTATCTGCACCGGGACGTTGATCCGGCTCTGGCTCTTTCAAATCGTGGGAGTGCTGCGGCTCCGCGATACTCGGTAGCCGAGACGAGTGCGCGAATATACGTATATCTATTAATATCTGCAATCTTCGATTATCGAAAATTTCGTATGGCAATGTGTATTTATCGAATGAATTTTCCTACAAAATTTCGCGGTTTCATACGGACTCTAGGATACAAGAAAATGTCTGCAGTTCGGATGCTGTAACGTTTATGGATCGTCGACAACGACCATGTCCAATTATATATGTAAAAAATACTTATCTTACACCCAAAAAAAATTATTTGACGGCCACCGTTTATTTGGTTCAAGTAAAATATTTATTTGATTTAAATAAATGTTTATTTAAATTGAGTAAATAGTTACTTCGATGAAATAAATATTTATTTAAATCAAATAAATATTTTACTTAAATCAAATAAACGGTGGCCGTCAAATAATTATTTTTTTTGGGTGTAGAACACATACATTCATTCGCAAACATACCATTAAAAATATACAAATTCAAAGGCTACAGGCCCATAGGCAAACGCGTACTATTAATTTCCACAACAACGAGTACTATCCGATTTCGTCGCGACACAGCGCACGGGAATTTACAACTCCCGCGGATAATCAAAATATCGCGAGATCTACGGTACAGTTTATGTATCGGCAATGGCGAGTCAATCTCGCCGGATCGCGGACAAGACGATATGAAGGACTCAATTAAAACGCAGTTAGAGATATCGGACGAAAAGGGGTGGAGAGGGTTTCTGTAGCAGTCGGTGCGTATTAATTCGGGCTATTGACTGTCCGCATCTTTAATTAACGCTCTGAACAGCCCTCGGTGTACAGCCCCAATGACAGCACATAGCCGACGCTTTTACCGCCTATCCACTCCATCCCTTCCCTCGTTTCCTTATATATATATACACGGTATAAAGGAAAGCTTGACGGTGGCTTGTGTACATCGTGCTCGCTGTAGCAAAACCTTTTGGCCGGTACTCGACGCAGCTTTGGTACTTGTGTTTCTCGTCCTCCAACAGCGATCCTTTTCATCCGGCTCTTCCGGGAGGTTTATACAGGAATCGAAAATGAGTCGGTAAATATTGATAAGTTCGCTGTGTATCTCGAGTGCCTCTGAAAATTTCTTCAGTTCTACGGTGTTCATGATCCCCGTCGTAATGTCATTGCTATAAATGGGGGAGAAGGGTGGAACCTTCTCCGGTACGGAAAAAAGCATTCGAGCAGTATCGATTACAATGCGAATCGTTGACAGTGTAAAGAGAATGTTATTCTCGGGGTACAGGGAGAATTTGGCGTATCTGCAGGCGAGGTTTGGCAAGGACCGACGAGAGGATTCGAGACTCTCGGTTATTCATTTTTTTTTTCTTTTTTCTTGTTTCGCCCCCGTCGTTCTCGCGTTCGCTTTTCGAGGGAGCTCGTCGCACGAAGGAACTACAACCGAGGGATACCGCACTACGTCGTCGACCTTCCCGCGAGAAACCGCTTGTAAAACGAGAAACGAACGTGACTGAGTAAATATTAAATGCGTCGAGGATAGGGCGAAGGGAGGATAGGAAAGTAAAATAGCGAGTCAGGATCGTACGGGAAGTGCGAAGTGCTGCGAAATTTACAGTAGGGCCGCTGTTTGGCCGAACGTTCGATTCGCTCGTATCGTCAGTAATATACCTAACCGTACCCACCCTTCATGGCACACGGTATAGGGTAGAGCGGGGCAAAATGGGGCAACGGGGCAAAACGGGGTTTTTGGGCGAAACGTAATTTTCCAGTAATTTTCGGACGCCCGAATTCGCCCTATCGGATACATCAGGCTTTTCTGCCGAATTTTGCCACTTTGTCCGATCAAAAAATTATTGGAAAATTTAGTTTTGCCCAAAAACCCCGTTTTACCCCGTCGCCCCATTTTGCCCCGCTCTCCCCTACGTACCGCCGTAATAGTGTGATACGTGAATTCGGGATACGGCTATCGATTACTGCGCGATACGGGGGAGTGCGAGAGGAGCGTCGAGCTTGATGCCGGTGTGTGGCAACGAGAGTCGAGAATTGACCTCGCTGGCGGAGCGGCAGGAGCCACGGTGCCACTCCACCAGCGGCACTTGCTTTTTTTCCTCTTTTTCCCTCCATTGGCCCCTCGAATCTCTCTCGAATCTCGTGGAATAAAATCCCTCCAATTTCGAGGATGATACATTCCCGGGCTATATCGCGTATCGGCGAGTCGATGGAAGATAAAGATTCCTTTACCGTGATATTTCCAATAATTTTTTTTGTTCCCACAATTAATTACCTCTATATAAGACGCGAGAAACCATAAATAAAAAAAGATCCAAGTATCGAACCGATTATTATTCACGATATTACGAGAGAGACTCCGTTCGGAAACGTCGGGGGAGAGAAGGAGAGGCAGAACGGGGCAGCGGAGAAAAAAAAGTATGAGCAAGATTGAGGGTGGGGAGTAAGGAACGAGGCTGAGAAGACGCCTGAAAGTGCAGCCGAGCGTTCGAAATCCTCTCCAATCTGCTCGAGTGCACCAATCGTTGACAGGAGAAGTAGAAGGGAGCATCGGCGAGAGGATAAAGGTATATACTATACTTTAGTATGGTACAGTATGGAATCGATTACCAGGAGGGTGATGTAAAATGCCAGCCGGAGGAATCTTTCCGCGAGAGTACGATGGCTCGACCGGGATAGTCGAGGCGCGCTAGGATAGAACGGAAACACAGACGGGGCGAGAGATGAATACACATGCACACACATACACATACACACGCGTGCGCGCGTGCGCCCACGCCGAGGGAGACCGGCGAGGAACGACGGAAAATCTGGAGATCTAGTTGTCGCTATGCGCTACGAAGAATATAGCGAAGAGTGCGCGCATAGTCTCGGATTCCGGGAATCTCTGGGATTTACAGTACCATATCCGGGGAAAGACTTGGAATGCGCGCTGTTGTTCCGGGGTGAGAAAACCGACTGCGGACGGGAGCGCGAGGAGAGGGAGAGGGTTAAAGAGATATGAAACGGTCGAGTGTAATACAGATTTGCACACAGAAGCTGGCGACGCGTCTGGCGAAGCAGCGGCGTCGGAAGTACGAGGATATGAAAAATCCCTTGTGGCGTGCTCTGCATTACTTATGCGCGGAGACGTGTAGAGGGACAACCTGTGGGACCAACGCGTTTTGTTTGAATGTACATAAATTTACACGTATAAACGAGCTTCCGGACCACCGATGAAAAGGCCGTCGGTCGTCGGGGCTGCGGACGATAATCATGGGACCGGACTCGAAGGATTATTTGGCGGATTTATCGACCATTTCGGCAGACGCGCGAGCCGCACGAAACGCGACCATCCGTGTCGACCGACAAACGGCTGGAGTTCCCAGCGTGGCCCAAAAAACTGTCGAGATAGAAAAATACTATTTAAAACGGAGGATTCAGAGTCTTTTTTCTCCACTTTTTATCGGGCGCGAGGGAGATTTTCTCTCGCGGCCCGTATTCGGGCTCTCCGATGACTTCAGCTCGTGCCCCGCAAACTCGCAGCGACCCAAGAGCGGCTCGTCTTCGTTTTCAACAATGCGAGCACTTTCAGCGTTCGTCGAACGTTCAGGCCAAACGGGGAGAGAGAAAGGGAGCGAATGGCGCGACCCGATTAATTGCAGCCCGGATGAAGAGCCGGGTATGGCAGACGAGAGCCGGGCAAGAGTTAGCTCGAACGACGAAGAGGAGGACGCGAGAGCGAATGAGAGGGGAAAAAAAATGTCGTACACCGACGCGAATGGAAGCTCGTTAGTTATTGAAGCGACGATTCAAGAGAGAAGACGAAAGAAAGGACCTTGGCTCTCTTCTTGTTCTCCTCGGCATCTCCTCTTCGGCACTTCACCGACACCGATGGCTCAAGACAAAAGAAACTCGTCAACGTCCTCTTTTATTTTACTTTCGTGCCCTCCCTCTCTTCTCCTCCTGCGCCTTATTCTTACCTCCTCTTTG
This sequence comes from Ichneumoninae sp. A BG-2022a, assembly GCA_030522665.1. NCBI lineage: Eukaryota > Metazoa > Arthropoda > Insecta > Hymenoptera > Ichneumonidae > Ichneumoninae sp. A BG-2022a. The sequence continues at coordinate 6,143 of JAPYZC010008492.1, forward strand.
ACGCTACCTAGCTGAACCGTCAAAAAAATTTTCTTGGATATGATATTTGTAAATCTTGGATGCCACGAAGCCCGCACTGAAATAGTAGGGATGACCAGGGCAAAACGGGGAAGCCAAAACTATGGATACATTGTTTCTTACACGAAAATTGTATTAGCACCGGTTTTATAAGGATATTAAAAAAAAATTGTCTGGGGCAAAATGGGGTACCCTTCGATTTGACTCGCGGCAACTTTTGCCGGCTTTTGTCGTATCAAGCTGTATAATTACGAGAACTGTAATTATTAAAGAAGAATACGTGAATTATACGTTCACTTTTTCATATATTCTTTTGTACCACGAGGGTGATCATTTTTTATTATTTTAGGGTAGAGCGCAAATTCGCACTATTGGATACATCAGGCTTTTCTGCCCAGTTTTGCCCAAAAACCCCGTTTTGCTCCGTTGCCCCATTTTGCCCCGCTATTCCCTATATTATGCAACAAGGGTCGAAAGTTGACGGTTGCGACGAGTGTGACGTTTGCGGCCCGAGCGAAGCGAGGGCTGCAATCACACGTGTCGCAATCGCCAATTCGACCCTCGTTACACATCATATTTTTTGTTACAAGTGCATGAATCTGCGGCACTTGAAATGGTCGTCGCGCCAGACGAATACTGAAAAGTGAGCTTATATCTCCAGGGTGGAAAACGTCGAAAGAAAAATCCCAAGGGACGAAAGTGAACGAAATGCGAACTGCGCATGCGCGACTCTGTCATTTCACCACAGGTTCACAACTGACATGCAATGGGCCACTTTCGGCTCGCAAGACTGCCATGTAAAGTGCCGCGTCTCATGCACGAGTGACAAAAAAAATTTGCTTGTGGGCTGCCAAAGACAAAAAATGTTTGTCTCCATTTTGCTCTCAATTCTTATAATTCCGTATGATATTGAAACAACAACAAGACTGTTAAGGTTACATATCATCGTTTCAATTCGGTATGAAATTGTACGAATTCAGAGTAGAATTGAAACAACTTTTTTACTTCTTTGGGAGCCCGCAAGCAAATTTTACTTGAATCAATGATATTTTTTTTCAGTGCGCGATAGATTGATAACAGTCGAGCGAGGGAGATTCCCCACCGATAATTATTCATCGATCCTCGATTCAACGAGACGCCCCCCCAAAGTGATTCGGTAAGTCGCGTAATCACGACAGGAGCGGAGAGCCGAGTGGGAACGTAAAAGCACATCGGGATATGCGTCCCCCTCGGTATTCCGGTACGTGCGAGAGGGTAGCTGGCTGCTGGGCGACCGGGCGACAGAGTTCTGTCACGCGCGCACGTTGCTCGAGAACCTGCCTCTGTCCTACCGTATTTCCAAGCTGATCTGGCCACCCGCAGGAGGGAGAGAGAGTGAGGCGCAAGAGAATCGAGCGCGGGTCACAGATGTGCAAACTAACGAGAACGAACGGGAACTCACGCGCGCGTGTTTGCCGAAGCGTGTTGCACCGAAACTAGACTCTAAATCACGATAAGCCTTCGCGCCCTGCAGAGCCACGATATAACACCGGAGTACGCGAGGGATTCCCCGCGATCTCACGTCTATTCCGCCGCCGGCTACTCGACACTTTTTCTTTAAACTCCGGGCCCAATGGTACACACCCTTCCGCGCACCCTCTCACAACATGCGCCGAATACCAATCGCAATCCCCGATTCCGACTGGATACCGACGAAGCTACGCCAGGCGCAAACTACTTGCTAACGCCTTATCGAGAATTGAAATGCAAAATTGTCGTTGAGCCTCCGAGGGATTTAGCGGCAAACGTTGGTTCCTTAATCCTACCACAAAGTTCAATCAACGTGATTACATTTGTACAAGCTCGACGCTATTTAATATTAAAGTCTCCTCCCACTGGCACGGTACGATATTTTCAAAGCTGCGACTCGCATCTCATCGAGTAATGTACTTGTGTGTATTTTTGCTCTTAGCGCTGATTCGCTCGAACCAATTCATTTTCATTGTCCATTGTTCCGTTCGCGAACTCAGGGCTGAAGCTTCACAGTGTCAGAGCGGAAATTGTAAAATGAAATTAAATGACAGCGAGCTAAATCCGTTTTGGGGGGGACTTCACGCTTGGAATCGTGATCAGCGACGTTTTACGGCTCGAGGGATAGAGCTGCGAGCAGGTTTTCACTGTGTCAATAATGGGAACAGGACCGAGCACGCTCGTGGCGAACGGCGAAAGGGTATTCGACCGATTCCACGTCTCGCCTCTCCCCGATAATGCAACCCTTGCTCCGGACCACCTTGCACTTTTTCCGCTTCGCCGAATCCTCGTCTCCGTTATCGAATTAGTAGAATATACACGCGGTCAAATAATCGCTGTGGCGTTGGGCCCTTTTGAGATTCAAATGCAAGTTTCCATTCGCCCTCGGTGCAAAAGGTAACACCGAAAAAAATTTCATTCGTTCAAGTGTAAAAAAAATACACGGTACAGAAGAGGGCGGGGCAAAATGGCACAGCGGGCAAAAGGGGATTATGAGACAAAACGCAATTGTCAAATAAAATTTGGATGGTGGCGATGGCGGTACGGGGGACAAAACGGGTTCGAAAATCCGGAATAATCGTTGGGCCAAATGTTACAACCGAGCCGATACTTCGGACGATTGGTGATGGTCGATGGTCTGACGGTTTGCCCAAGGATAAATGATAGAAAAATATGGTGACTGCCGGGTTTCGAACCCGAACGTTTCGGTTCCTAAGTAAGAGCGCTAACCACTGCGCTAATGTCACCTATATTTTTCTATCATTCTCGTCGTCTAGGGTAAAAGTGGGGAATATGGTCCGGTCCATATATCATTGATTTACGTGTTAATCGAGGTGGTCCATATTCACCACTTTTCCCCTACATATATGCAAACCTGGGGCCGTCACACAGATTGGGGGCATCCGAAAATGATTGGAAAATTGAGTTTTACCGTCACTGTCCCGTTTTGCCCCGCTGTGCCATTTTGCCCCGCTCTCCCCTGGTATCATTCAGGAGACGCGCGATGAAGTCGGCATCGGTCGGGGAGTCTTCCGTCGAGCGCGATGAGTTTGACGAAGGAAATTGCACGGGCGAGATTGGCTACAGTATGCGTTATTCCGTCCGGGCGGTGTTAGCCCCCTGTGGCTGTATCAAAGCGCATTGAATAGGTCGCATACCGGAGGTAACCACCTGGAGATCAATGTACTACTGTCAATACCGGATTAGTGTTTGATGAAGGATTTGGTGAAACGACAATGCACACGGCGCTGATTATCTCAATCACACGCAGCATCCCAAGATAATTTGCAGTTGATCAGTTAATCCTCATCGTTACTGCATCGACGCTTCGGCACGGAAAGAAGCGAGGAAAACCAATAAAATCTTATCGGGTGATGAATGTAACGAGGGAGATCTCCTTAAAGCTTCTAATTGATTTAACAAGATCCGCCCCCCTCCACCGGACTTTCCTCTTACAGTCTTATTCAGGGATCGTAATAAGCCGGCACGTTTTAGCTCTCCACTGGCATCTCCCGTTCCCGACGAACAACCGAACGCCCGGCGAGAAGAACCGGCGGACCAACGGGAATGGCCCGGGTGCCGAAGGAAGAACCACATATAAATATAGTGATATAATCCCGGTGGTGGAGGGAGCAGCGTTGGAGGAACGCACCAAACGCCGCGCCGGTTTGCAGGCCATGCGCAGGGTACGAGAACAGAATGCGAAACTCTCAGGAACGAAGGCACGCTCTCGCGCGGCAAACTGTGCCAAACTAAAACAACTGAAATCGGCAAACTAAATCACGATACAGCGGTCTCTCGCTCGGCTCTCTTTCTCCTCTATCCACTCGCCGCCCTAGCTCGAAAGTTTGAGGGGGCGAATAGACCGTAGTGCAATACCTACGTATGTAGAGGACTGTGCTACGGCCACACACACGTACACAACTGTAATGCATACACACGGTACGGCGAGGAGGCGATACCGCCGGAATCTCGACGCTGCAATTTTATTGCCCGCTCCTCTGCGAGCCATCGGAGCGGTATCCGCACAAAAGCAATTGCGAATCCACGATATTCGATGCCTGTGAGCTTCGTGCGCTTTGCGAAATATATATTCGCGTGCACCGCGAAGAGAGAGGGACCAGGAAAATACGAAGAGGCAGAGCTTGTGATGCCTGGGCGTCCCACCACGCCGGCAAAAATTGCTCATTCAATTCCGGATGAAGGACGCGTTCCGCATCGACGTTTCCGAAAAATCCCCCCATCTCTTCCTGCATCGTTCTTCACCGTCGACTCCTATCCGTAGTTTACGCGTCTCAATGTCTCGCCACGCTAAACCTTCGAGATAAGGGTTTGACAGTTACCAAATTTCATGGATATATATGTTGCGTATGTTGTAAGTCGGGAAGGTGATAGGGTTCGGGACACGAGGAGGATAAGGGATTTGCGTCGAGACACCGATGACGAATGTTCCTCCGGGAATACATTTATTTTAATTTGGTACACACCAAATGATCGTACACCCAACTGTATTTTTCTCAACTATCCGGCCAAAAGCGTGGCTAACTCATCGAAAATAAATTTTCCTCTTCGATGCTACGATTTTCTGTTTTTTCGTTGTTTTTATTTAATACTTTTCACCGATTTATAAACATCGTTCAGCGGTCGATGCGTGACGAATGGATGCGTGACGGAGGTTGGCTTTTGGCGGAGAGAAGGAGATGTGTACAGTAAATCGTATACCTATTCATATAGGCCATAGACAGGATATAGTAGAGATTGGACCAACAAATTCAACGGGTTTTCCAATCGGCGTGAAAAAAAAAAGAAAAAAACAGGAACGGAATTGCCACGGACCTGCGCCGCGTATCGTATCAAAAGCAACATACAAATTGGACGGTACAGGTTATAGCCGTGATGCGTGAATCATCGCGCGGCATGGCGCGCCGGCTGTTGGCACGACGAACGAGTGAACGGGTGGCGGGGGCGGGAGTTACCAACAGCAGCGGGCATTGCATCGAGAATCACTCTCTTTTCAACGACTCTCCGATTGCTTTGACGGCTATAGCAGTGAGGCAGGCAGTTGCGAAGTGAAGAGTGAAGAGAGCCGTTGGGGATCGAGGGGCCACGTGAATGACGCTCGTTACGCATCGTGCACCAACAGCGGCAGCGGCAGAGCCCATTCCGATTCGCAATATCTGTTTGACTACTTTGCCACTTTTTGCAAACCGCATCGGGAATGTCCGCAGCCGCGGCGGCGGCCGGCAGTTCCGCGGGCCCATACAAGCTCACTCGACCGTAGGAAAACGTACACACGAGGCTTGACGCAAGTGTGTTCGGTCCAATTCCGCAGGATTCAAACGTGCCGTGTGCTCGCTCCTCGTAGCGACGGCACATCCCAAGCATGGATGCATAGAAAGAGGTTCTGCGGCATGCCGATTAGAATACAGCTGCGCATCGGCCACTAACCCACCCCCCCCTCCCCCCTACGGCAGTCGAATCATAAAGTAAATTCGTGCCAGACTGGCACACGCAACCCACACACGGAGTTGAAGCGAGAACGCACCGCAACGCGGTATGTTCGAACTCAGAAACCCAGGTGGGCTTCCGTCGTAAGTTGAAAAAACGGCACATCGCTGGCTCCGTTACTGCCTAGGCCGTACCCCAA